>JABASH010001221.1:0-28233 GCA_019776445.1 Tomocerus maximus | reverse complement strand
TAAGCATCTAAATAGACTTTTATATAAAAAATCGATTGTTTTTTACAGTGAAATTAATGGCAGTATATTTATATCCGCAATTAATGTTTATGCAATAATATGTGGCGGAAATACTTATAGAATTATGTGATATAGTTAAACTGATACTTTCTAGAACTGAATTCTCATACAGTACATTTCATAAGAAAGTTAAGTCATGCAATGACTGTGTGTACATATTCAAAGGAAGAGTGAGTGTATATATAGTACGCACATTCATGAAGATTATCTTGAACTTACCATGGTCCATTGTACAAAGTCTGAGTATTATCAATTCTTAGCTTCATGAAACATGACATAACATAACATTAGAACTAAATGCATGTAATCATACATCTACTACTACATAGCGACCAATGCGGCATCTTAAATTAATTCTTATCACTCAAGATGAATATAAAATTAAGTTGACGAAAAACAGAGAGAGACTCAAAAGAGCTTAATGTAATACAGTAAAGACCTCCAAGAGGAAGACTGTGAACAACAACCTTATATTGGGAAAATTATGGAGAATCGCTTATCTGATCGAAATCTGCCATGAACTAAACCTTTAAATACGCAACAAGAAGATGAAAGAGTCCGTATTCGATAGGAAGAAGTCATACCAAGCACTAAAGTTGCAATTTTCAATGTCATTTAGACTTCAAAAATAAATTACTACATTTTAATTATATAGTTAGAAATTGCAAAGTCAGCACAATGGGAGTTATTGATGTGGATTTCGTGGACAACTATCAAGCAGCCGGCGGATTTGGTAATAAATTATTTGACTTCATTAGCATAAAATTTGAATTATTCTATTCTAGGTATACCATGACAAAGATTTACTATTGCTACAAGTGTCACCCACAGGGTTAGAATTACTGATATTGAGAAAAGAAACTTTTACCGAATTGCATTCATGAAATTGAGATTTTCACTTTGGTTTAAGCAGCTCTCCCAGCGAAAATAATGGGAGGATACCCGGCTGAAATTAGTGAATTTCCATACCAGGCTCAATTAAAATACAACAATGAAACATATTGCGGAGCAGCTATCATCAATAGTTTACTGATTCTAACCGCAGGTTTGGTTTAGGATAGATAAAATTTTAATCTAATTCATTTGAATGTAAATTGTATTTCTATATATTCTAATTCTAACTTTTCTAACCGCAGCTCACTGTGTCACCTATAAAAGGTAAATAGTATCTTTGTTTCAAAACTAAGAAAATAGAAAATGTAGCTAACAATTAAAATGTTAATGTAGAGCCGTAAAATTGAAAGTGATTGTGGGAGACCATTACCGAAAAGTGGACGAAAATACGGAACAATTAAGGAATGTATCCCGGATTTTGTACCACCATCAATACGATGCTATTTCATACGAACACGACATAGCACTGCTGCTTCTTTCCGAAGCGTTAGAATTTAATAATGCGGTTAACAATATTTCACTAGCCCCAAAGAATTACGTTCCTTCCGGTGATTCCTTATGAACCTCATTCAAATGATCATAATATAACCTTTTGAGCACATTTTCCATGTTTTCCTAAAAATAAAATCTTTCATAATAAACTTTTATAGGGAAAGCAATAGCTACTGGTTGGGGACGTTTGGAAGAGAAGGGAATTGTTCCAGATGTATTGTATAAAGTTACATTACCAATTGTCCCGCATTCACAATGTAAAAGAAGCTATTCCTTATCTAACATTTTAGTCGGTCCCAAAATGATGTGTGCTGGTGAAACGGGTAAAGATACTTGCCAGGTGATTCCAACTTGTTAAATAATGACCTAATAATTTGCATCACCGTATTTTGTACCAAAGATTTTCAATAACATAGTGCACAATTATTTCGGTAGGGAGATTCTGGCGGACCACTAACTTGCATTGATTCCGTCACGAAGGCGAAAACTCTTTGCGGAGTTACATCCTTTGGGAATGGATGTGGTAATTTTCTCAAGTTTAAATTGCAAATTATTTTTTTTGATAATTTAAATACTTTTCATTTTTGCAGGAAGAAAATCCTATCCTGGAATCTACACAAATGTGGCTTTATATCGTGACTGGATTGACGAAACACTGAAGAATTTAAAGTACAACTATTCTCAATTACAATTAGAAATATTTGAAGACAATTCTTAAAGTTTTCTGCAATGTTAGATTAAAAGAAAAGTGCCGGACTTCGTATTACTATTGTCCAAAAAAGAATCTTTGCATGCCCCGAAACTTCCTTTGTGACAAGGACAACGATTGTGGAGATAACTACGATGAGGTTCAATGTTTATCGCATGCAACCTGTCCCACCGAAGAGTTCCGGTGTGACAACGGAAGATGTGTCAAATCTCACTGGCGCTGTGACGGAGAAGATGATTGTGGTGATGGTTCAGACGAAGACAAATGTCCACCTGTAAATAGTACAACTTGTGAAAATACCGAATTTCGGTGTCACACTGGAAGATGTATTGACATCTCGTGGAAGTGTGACAACCATACTGACTGTGACACTGGTGAAGATGAAAGTGACTGCGGGCATTTAAATGTGGACAGCAATAGCATAGATATTGGAAATGGTACCCCTCAACCTCAACAATCTCATTGTGGACCGAATATGTTTGCTTGCTCTAATAGAAGGTGTATAAATATTGCCTGGAGATGTGATTTGGAAGATGATTGTGGAGATGACTCAGATGAGCGAAACTGTCCACAAGAACTTGTAACCTGTCTTCCTGGAAAATTTCGGTGTACTAACGGCCGGTGTATTTCTGCCAATTGGCTCTGTGATGGTGATAACGACTGTTCTGATAATTCAGACGAGAAGAATTGTACAAAGAATGCCACTATTACCTGTGGACCTGATCAATTTTTATGTGCGAACAATAAATGCATCGCCTCCAGATGGGTTTGCGACTCTGACAATGATTGTGGAGATAACTCCGACGAAACTGCGGCTAACTGTACGAAAACCCGATGCGAACCTGAAGGTTTCCAGTGTGAGAGTGGCAAATGCATACCTGCTGATTGGAAGTGTGATACTGAAAATGACTGTGGGGATAATTCAGACGAAAAAAACTGCACAGATGACTGTGGAAGTCATAGATTTAAATGTGACAATGGAAAATGTGTTAATTTCTTATTTGTATGTGATTTGGAAGATGATTGTGGGGATAACTCTGATGAGATTGATTGCATGGGGCTTTAGGGTTAAGTATAACAATTGTAGCGAATGTCATTTTAGACTTTATGTAATTTTATAATTATTTACTTCAGAAACTAAATAGCTGTAGATATGCGTAATTAATACCTAGATATCTACATTAATCCATCTGATAATTAGGAATAAAAGGAATTTAAAAACAAAAATGACAATAATAAAATGTAAACCTCAAGTAAATATTTGACTTTACACTTTGAATTTTAATAGTTATACTGACAAATTCATTCTACCTATGCTTAAAAGTTCCAAAAAAAGGTTAATACACTGACTAAAATGATTATATAGAAAATTTGAGCGTGACTAATCCTACATCCTCCACTACAGGTTTTGTGCTTTGTCAATCCCAAACATTCACTTACGGTAACAGGGTTGTACCCTTGGTCCACTGAGTACTCAATAGCTAGTCTTGCTAAAGCTGCAGAGTTTTCGACAAAATCATGATGAAGCGAAATAAAACTTGATGCTTGGCTAGAAGCATTTTCCATTTCATTTCTGTACATGTCCAAACTCTTATCAAGATCATAATTTGGATCCCAGTCCCGAGTATCCAAGTTCCATTGAATTATAGAATAATTCAGTTCTCCATGCACGATGCTTACAACAGTTTCATTGACATTTCCATAAGGAGGTCTCATTACTGTCATCTTGATTCCAATCATTTCCTCAACCTTTTCTTCCAGGGATATCATTTCTTTTCGAATGTCATCTGCAGATTGATTAGTCAAGTTCGCATGATTCCATGTGTGACTGCCAATCTCATGACCCTATTAGTTAACATAATTTAAATTCCTGTATAGAGAGTAAATCTTTAGTAAATACAGATATAACTGGAGATACATCAAATAATTTATTTTTACTTCTGCACAAATACGTTTTAGAGTCGAAGATCTTTCCACGATGGGCGACTGGTTATTTCCGTTGACGAAAAATGTGGCTTTAACTCCCTTTTCCTTCAAAACATCCAGAACTTCTTCGGTGAATTTACTGGGACCGTCATCTAAAACAAAAGGCATGTTTAAGTAGATTGTGTGTTGGCTAGTAGCGATATTATTATTCATTATCAGTAACCTGGGACATACCGAAGGTAATCGCGATTTGACCACCGCTGCTACATTTATAGAGTACAGGATCTTGTAAAGTTTCTGCACCTGTTACAGTGACAGCACATCGTACAGATGCAATAAGAAAGCTACACAATATTAGCAGAAAATACATTTCTATAAAACAAAGATGTTTGTGCGATAAAAGATAGATCTTGTGTATGCAGATGAGTATTTATGAGTATGTATGAGATATCCGTGAAACTGAAACTTTTGTAAATGGAAATTATAGCCATCAAAATCAATACACACGCAAACGACAAATTGATTGATCAAGTATGTATCTACAGGTATCTGCACACTTCAATCTTAAGTCTGCCTCTGATAATCGTGCACAGATTGCGTAGATTTACACAATGGGCATGAGTGGGAAATGACATTTTAATACTCTTCTAGATAAGGCAGAGACAGATCTATCAATTTATAATACAGTGTGCGTTTGCGCGTATATACTATATACAATAAGAATATCACATCATAGCTTTCCCCATTCACATGAGATTTCTCTTTTGAAGCCAAACTCCATATAAACCTTTTACATGTGAAGCATGACTTTTAGGAAGTCATATGGCTTTCACATGAGTTTTCTATGGACTTTAAGCTTAAAGTAATGAAGTGTTACTTTACACGAACCCTGTAGATCATTTATGCTATTATGCATGGGAAATGGGAATATCATGTAAATACGTTGAAGTATCCATCACTCCATATTATCTCAAATTAAAGGTTACGTAACAGCGTATCATATTGTCAAAACAAGTGTGGATTAAAATTCTCACACAGTTTTTACTTGCACGTTTGCCATTTTTAAGTTAATCCCAATTGTCTAAATATCGATCCATAGTAGATTACAACTTAAATAACAATACCATTACTAAACTTTCACGAATCCTTCATATTGGGTTCACTAACATTGCATTTAAATACATACATACTGCTAAGTTTGTACATATAAATTAGTTTTAATTAAATGTGTGTATAAAGTAAAAATTAGTTCTACGCACCAATCTCAATCTTATAACAGAAAGAACGCTATGTATAAGTTGAATATTGCATTCAATTCGCTGAATAAATCATTGGATATTAAACATTTTCGTGTTTTACTGTAATAATTAATAATCAAGCTTTACTAAACAGTTACACAAATACAGATTACAGCAAAAATGTTCACGCTCACAAATAACTACATAATATTAGTTTAGTTGATAGTATCAACTGGATTATATAGTCATAGTCATATTTGACACACATAAATTAGTATACTTTGGTACGTACACATGCATGGCAATGGCATAAAAGTTTCTTTTAGATAGTTTCCTTAATCTTTGATTAACAGTTAAAAATCTTTTACTATTTACATTTCATTAAAATAAAAGAATATAATAATAAATACATACTAAGCTTTCTCTTCCTTCTCCCGGTTATACTTCTCCAACTCTTTCAAAAAGATTGCCTTTGGTTTCATGATGTTCGGTCGGTCACCCCTACATTTGGGACAATACCACTTACCCTTTGGTTTAGTTGTAAGGGAAACACAGGAGAAATGAAACCATTCTATGGGACACAAATCATTATCGCATCCAATCATCTCTCCATACGACACCTGTAAAACCACAAACATTTTCAGTTAGTATAATTATGTTTGCAGGTTCAAGCAATCAATAATAAATGTACAAACTTGATAGTAAGAATCGGTACATGGTAAATAGAACAAAGGTTAGGATAAAATATTTAAGGCTCTATCTTTTTTAAGACTCATAAAATTCTTACTTGATCACACAAACAATAAAGTGGTTCATCAGGGTCGATCGGAATATTTTGAGGCGATGTGTCGCTCTGCTTTGTAGATTTTCGTTTCTTATTTTGTTTCTTTTCCTGAGTTTGCTTTTGAGATTTCTTTGGAGTTGAAGACACAGAATATGTTCCACTATCTCTGCTGCTACTGGCATGGTTTGAAGTGTTCATATTTGCTGACCCCTTCTCTGCGGCAGATGCTGAAGATCCTTCTCTGGTAGAATCTGCGGCAGAAGAGTTACCAGCAGAAGCTGAGGAATTGGATGCATGTGACTTTCCTGAACTTGTTCCATTTCCTGAACTAGAAGATGCTGCAGCAGATGATGATGCTACAGCAGCGGAAGAGGAGGAAGAGTGAAGAGAGAAAGATACTCTGCTGGAATTATGAGAAGAATGATTTTCATTCGGCGTCTCGGAGAATGACGTCGCTTCTAAAGTTGATGGTCCAAGGATTGATGGTACAAACACTTCATGACGTGCTCTCCGAGCTCGTTTAATTGAGCGCTCAGTTGTTTCACTTGGTTTTGGTTCTCTTGTTGTATCAAACGAATCTTGCTCCTTTCCAAAATCTATAAAGCAGTATTAAACATGCCACTAAATTCACCATTTTTTTGTGAATACAATATTTTGAATATTTTAAATACAATTATTGACATTTACCCATGTTTTTCTTATCGAGATCCAACTGTCGGGCTTTATTATCCACAAGATCTTGAACTTGTTGTCCAATCTGTAATTTTTCGTCCCCAAGCTCCTGGGTCTTGATCAATATTTGCTGAATCCGGCTGTAAACCTTCTTTTTACCCTTTTCATCCTTTGTAGCTTCCGCTTCATCATTTTTATCATCCAACAAATAACTCATATTTGTTTCCAATTCTCTCATCAAAGCTGTAATATTAATTATAAAAATTGCAATTCTCATCTCTCAACTGAATTGAGCAGTAAATTACTAAGGTTTGATGCATAGGAAGAAAGGATATTTTTAAATAAACTTTTATCCGTATTTAGTGCAAAAACATGCAATTATGCCCAATTGCCCTGGTACATTTATGTAATGGAATTGGTTTCAAACTCACATTGGTAATTGACATCGATTTCCATCATTTTACTTAGCTGTCTTTGGATGTCATCAGGAAGATTCTCCACACAATCGAGATAGTCATCCAGATATGTAGCAGAGTAAAGGGATTCCATTGCAGCTTGATTCAGCATGTTGCTTGATACCGCGATAATTCTATATAATCCTAGGCCTACAACAAGAATTGCCGTATGCTACTTGTTAGGTACCTTCTTAAACGAGAGCTCTCCTGCAGAACAAAAAATTTCCAACAGCCAATTTATTACATATATTTGATGAAACTGTTAATTAAATGAGCATTAATACTCATTAAATTGGACATATGGTTTATGGACTTTAAACGCTATGTAAATACAATTAATCATCAGTATAAGTTATAATATAGGATATAATATGAATGCTATAGATAGATATGTATTATTATGCTCGTGTATCACTATTTATTGACCATTTTCGTAGGTCCGGTTCTTCCTCCAGTTTTCTCCATATATCAATAATATTAAGTTCAGTTTTAGCACTGTTGTACATACATAGAAGAGGAATCATTACAGTTTTGCAAATTCAGTGAAAGAACCAACTTTTAAGATTTAAAACCAAATCAGTAACTGCGTATGAGCATAAGCCTGTAACATTTTCACTGTATACATAAAGTTACAACTAGAAACAGGATGTTTCCAGTTTCGCACTCAAGGCACTTTAGACTTAAATCAAAAGAAATTACGATTTCAAATAACTTGAACAATCTTCTTCGATGCTTCCTAAATAATGTTCTAGTTTCTTAACAGGGGATTAAAATACAATACAACTCCTTATAACTTGAGAAAGTTAATAAAAACTGCATATTTACCAGAGAAATTAAACCCCACGATACGATCCAGTTTAGATTAGGACTTCAAACCTAAAAACCAAAACATCCTTGGATATACAAAAAGATATTATAGGCATAGCCGAAATTTCTTACCAAACTGATACGTTAGAATTTTTGCCCCATATCAGATTTTGCAGACAGTTGTACACATTTTTCTCAATACGTTCCCTGACATTTCTATTTCTACAGTATATAGAGATTAGTGTTAGTATTATCCTTACCTTTGGAATCAGTTGTTTTTGGTAAATAATAGCTCTTGTGCTAAAAGTCCAGCAGATCTGCAAGGTTTGACATGAGCTGTTTAGTGTGACGACGGCGGAAATGGATCTGCTCAGCTTTTCTGTCTTCCTTCTGTTCCCTTCTCCATACACATACACACAGAGACACACAAAACTGCTGGCTGCCGACTAGTTGAGCTGGAAGAGTCAACTCAAACTCTCACACTCAACAACATAAACAACGAATAAAATTGAACTTTTGACTTTCCCATATGGCGGGAATATCTCTGTCTTGCGTTAAATTAGCAGGTGGCTGGCTTGTGCCTCAGTTCTGCCTATATTTTACCATCTTCTACAGAAACTTCCATACACAAAAAAACCTAATTTAGTACTTTCGTAATTCTATGTAATCTGTTGTTAAAAATACATTTTTGGTGGTAAATTGTTTTGGTAGCTGTTTTATAAAAATTTCAATTGGCAAGAATAAATTGATTGAAATTACCTGTCCAAAAATTGTTTCTTTTCGTCTAATTTTGTAGTTCTAAAGACCTACAGAAATTGAATTTAGTTGATTGTCGAATTGATGAGATTATTTCGAGTGTCTGCTATAGCTTCATTAAATTGGGAGAAAGCTGTTTTCCTTTGCAACGCAGAACTCTACGAATGGAACTTTCACTAAAGAGAAAACTAAATACAGGGTATGGCATAAGTACAGCATTCATACAACTTTCACCATTTAAGCCTAAATTCCATATAAAACTTTCACATGTGAAAGCCATTTCCCCAAGTCATGATTTTACATGCGAAAGCGAAACCTCATTTACGCACGGAGAAAGCTATTTGGAGTGTAGTGGAAGTTCTGATGTATGGTAAATTGCTTGTTTCACTCAACGCAACGGCTTAATTGGTGATTTAATCTCTAACCGTTAAAATATGACTGCGATGTCCTATAAACAGATTTATTGAGATATGCGCTAAGAATGTTTTGGAAGGTATTTTTTTTAAATATCTAATTTTTCTTGAATTTGGGGGATTTGCACCAAAAGCAAACGAACCAAAGCACCCCTCTATATAGTCTTGAAGTCTATTGTATTTATGTTATAATTATTGGTGAGTAAAATCGGAGGCATGATAAGTATGCTAAAAATGTTGTTCAGATTCTTCCCCTGAGGCAGTCTTAAATATTACAGCTTACAATTTAGAGTTTCATATTGGATTATGCATCTAGTAGTTTTCTCACTATAAAAAAATGAAAGAAACTACTTCGCAAGAACAGTATAGAAAGAAATATGTGGTTAGATATAGGTACCTAAATGCGGTTAACGAAACATGATGCAAGTTACACCAATAAAAGAGGTTGTGTTATGGTATGAAATAAACGAAACATGGTAAACGCGTAAAGTTACTATTTATTATCCCTTTTACTCTTATAAGGAATCGTACATTACAGACGACAGGACAGATGTAACATTTTTATGTATTTAGTAGCTAAGACTTTACAGTACATAATTGCATTGCAACTGAGGCTGCACAGCATCTACTATGTAAAATTTTACTAAGTAATAACATTATAGTTGCATACTTGGTTAAAGCATGTTCCATTCTTATTAAACAATGTATAAGCACTACAGTTGCATTAATTTTAATAATTTATCATGATGGTACTCTATTTCTTCTCTTCAATTCATTCTTCAATGCCTTGACAGTCGAATATTAGATAGATTATAAGGCATGTTTTCGTTCCAACGTGTCACACTTATTTACTTGCAAAACTAAACTAGAAACTAATATTAAACTTTATAAATATTGCAAAGCTAAATATAATACAGCCGTAACGAATGAAATCTGGAGAAGCGCTTTGAAAAGACAGTAAGTTGGTCCGTAGACATTGGTGAATTTTTATATAGATTAGTTTAAGTAAATCTACTAAGCTATACAATGTTAACAATTCAGAGACAATTTCATTCACCACAACGTTATTCAATCGAAACATTCATAAATAGTAGCACACTTATAAGCATAAATTATTAATAAGCTAAGTTGTTAATGTACAATCCACCATCAGACAACAATTTGAGAATAACAAGAACCAGAGAAGTATTTTAGTATCTACTGCCTAATAATTTATTTCATTACTTATTACAGTCAGCTACTCGATTACATTCATGATTAGACATTTGTCTCATCTTCCTAAGTGCAGTTTTTGTGCACCGCCCGACGTGATTCGATTATCTCAATACTCGTATTCTGGATTTAGTATAGGAAAGGTTGCTGCTTTTTAGCTTTAAGCGTTTGAAACTTATTAGATAAGTTGATTAGTTGATTCTTTACAACTACAGTTTTACCATTGCATACCAGATTTGATGCAATTTGCGAAATACGCTTCGAAATACTACAGCGAGGATTTTAGTATATGCACGTTACAACAATAACTTTACTGTCTGCGTCTGCACCACTCATTCTTATTCGAATTAGCACTTTCATATAAACCTATGAACAATAATTTACAAATACATAGCAAAAACCCATAATTACGAATTCCAACAAAGGTAAGTTACTGCTAATATACATAATATTATAGTTATCTATGATTTCTCCCTAAGGTTCGACAGTGAGTGGACACTTTCAAAATACAGAAAAGCAGAATACATCAGTAATCATAACAGCGTCATAGGTTAAAGAAAGCTTTTATTGCTAATAATATATTAAGGTTAGTCAGGGTTAGGTTATATATGTAATGACAAAATGTTATGCAGTAATAATGTAACCGATCAGAGACACAGCAGTTGGTTAGTACATACACCTTAAAGAATTAGCATAATTAGGTGCAACATAGTTTGATGATATCTAAGTCAGGGTTTACATCTAGGAATTTAAAATCAACCATAAATTATATTCACGAATCATTCGAGACCAATAATCACACAAAATCGCAAAGTTTACTGTTCTTCAAATAATAATATTTAGCAAATGCAAATAATAATTATAATGCATAGTTATGAATATTGGACTGTGTACGGAAGAAATTGCATTTTTAGCATTCCATCAGATTCCATGATTAGCTAAGAATGGACCTTATGGCACAGTTCTACATTCCGTCACATATTAAGATATGATTGCAGTTAAAAGAATGCTGCTCAACAGAGCAGTATGGAAAAAACGGTTAATTTTACTTGCCAATTATAGCCGAAGCTCTTAAAACTATTACGTCTAGCACAATCATCACAGCACACCATATTTTAGTATTACATATCAAGTTCCAGTCGATTGTTAGGCATTTTCTGTGACAAATAGAAGCAGTTAACTAATTGCACTGTGCTATAATATAAATTATTACCAGTTAAATTAAAGCTAAATTAACAGACCCACAAAGCAAGCTATCTTAAATTAACCAGACTCACAAATATTGCACTGTTTGTCAACATGCTTGTGAAAAAAATATAACATAAGCTCCCAATGGGTATCATATCAGTGCATATTAATTGCTAGTGTAGTTAAGGCTGATCTTGCCATTTAAATTTCTGGAATTACAATATAGACGAAAGGATACTCTTACAATGTCCAACTTGCTTTTCCCTGTAGCACAAAGTACTACTTGTCCAGACTGTACTAGCTACTTAGAAATACACATCGGAAATTTTACACAACAACTAACTATGAATTAGATTACTTATTACTATTGCACGTGTCTATTACTATTACAATGAAATATACATCACAATAATAGCAACATTGGTGTGAAATGTTGGGATTGTTCGGCATAGCGATTATCTAGATGTACCTCCGCGATCAAATAAGTGTTATTTTACATACAACTAATTTATATACAAGCTGTTTTGTGAACTTTTATTTTATTACATTATTAGTTTACTCATAATAATCAGTTAGATATTTAAACATTTACAATTGCATTGCTTTGCATCATCTTACAATTAGCATAAATGTATTACGCTTCAGAGTTTCAGTAAGATTGCTTCTTATACTATGTAACGTGCAATCATCAAATTGGTTTCATTTGTGTATTTTCTTCCTTCAATTCATTGCATGTGCTTTTTCATAGTCAATTCAGTGACCTTTTAAACTTTAAACCTTTAGCACGATTGTCTCTCCCATTAAGTGGCCAGCTTATTTCACATGTATATAATTAATATCGATTCAAATATGCATATTTACAAAACAACAAATAGTTACGTTATTTGGCCTTCTTGCCAAAAGATCGGTTTCAAACTTTGGACTTCATTAGAAATCTATGTCAATATATGTATTAGAGTGTACAATATAGTGTACTGTGTACTACATTAAAACTTATTGAAACGCGGTGATATTCTTCGGATTAGTGAGTTACAATTACTTACACAGTATGTATTATGTTAAAGGTATTTGAAGTGGTTTGTAAGATTCTCTACTACGAAGAGATGTCGAATTCACATGCTAATTATGGTATGTTATTGAATTGTGTTGTCAAATCGAATTGGAAAGGTTGTGACTGGTTATTAATCATTGAATCAATTCACTTGGCAGGAGAACTCCCGTCGGCCAGTTTGGACTTGAAGGAAGCTGTGTATCCAGAGTCATCTTGAACATCTCGACGGCCTTCGATTCCTCTTCCTTTACCTGAAGCGTCAAACCTCTCTTTGTGAGAGCCGGTGTATCTTGAGGTATCTGTCAATCGTTCGTATACGCCACCACCGCTGGCTCGAGTAGCAGATGACAATCCCGGAGCCCCACAGTTTGTCAATTTGTCAATTATTTCTTGTGGTTCCATTTTCTTGTTAGTCGCCAGTTCTTCTACATATTTTTTGAAATCTTCAAAGCCAACTTTCTTTGCCGTTCTAATAACCATAAATTAAAATCATCATATTTGAATACTTTTCACATAAAATATTAGCATTCTTGATGTGTAAAGTTTCCTAACTACTGAGCAACATAGCCAACTCACTTGAAGAGCTTTTTGAATGAGATGGAAGTGTCTGTGGTGGTAATTTTCTTGCCATCAATCACATGAGCTTGCTTCATCCACTTGTCGCAGTTAGTCAAGGTGATGTGTTTTCCGTCGGACGATGTGTCCCCAAATCGACTGAAAGCAGCAAACTGTTCTTTAAGAGTTGCAGACTTGCCCTCCCCAGATCCACCATTGTTAGCCGCATCACCCATCTAAATACAAACACAATTGCATTAGGTACTAAACAACTAAATACCACATGAGATCATGTGCATGTAATAAATTATAGCCATTATTAAATCATAGGTTGCTTGTGGTAGGATAACTTAGCATTAACACATTACAATTCATTGTACATATTACTAAATATGGTATTCTCTCGCTCTTCCCATCCTGCAGTTAACTTTTATTTCAGCTAGTAAATATTTGCAAACCTATTCACAAGGTCTATATTCAGCAACTCCACCGCATAGACTGTTATTTACAATTTGGCACATAAAATTAGTCTTCGCTACATAATCTTTCATACACACAGCGATAATCTTATGTATACGTATGAATTTAAATATTTAATTTAAATGCGGAACAGACCAGCTCTTTTCAAGTAGTAGAAAGAAACCCTGTTGAAATGTTAATACACGAATATAATATAAAGCCACAGAATTCATTACAAATTACAATATGAACTATGAACTATACTTAATAAGCATAGTTAATACCCTGTGGCAGTGGCACTATGCTTGGTATATGGCATTTGACTTGGTTTACTTAATGGCTATGTACATGAATGTGTTAATATAAAAAATGTAGGCACTGCGAAAACATTGGTGATGTTTACACATTACACACATCTGAACTATGTGCATTCATGTGCATGCTAAATCAACAAGACATCTCATTAGTCTCACTTTAGTCTGTCTAGCTCAATAAATTCAGTATTCAGGCGTTAAATACAATCTCAACCACTTACAATAGAGAGATGAGTCTACTTTGATTTTTCAATGTAATTTTTAAAAGTAGAGATGATTTCATGTTAGGATTTATTGGAAGCAATTTCTTCTAGACAGAGATTATGTGATTCTTCAGACTATTCATTTTTGTGACTTACCTAGCTATTATACAGTTGTCAATAAAATAAATAACTAAGCGATGATGGCAGCTAAAGGTAGGGCACAAACACATTTAGCACATTATTGTTGCTTCAAGCTCCCTGGACAATGTTTGCAAACATCGTTGGGTACTAACTTTACTTTACATCACATAAGTAATGGTCTTACTAATTGACGGTCGACAATATTACTTTCGTTACGTTTAGCAATACTAATAAAACACTTTCCGTTCAAAAAATGAATCCCTTATAGAATGTACTTGAAGTTTCGTGAAAAAGGATGAGTTATCTAATTGAGAAGAAATGTTTACATATAGATAGGAAAATACCGATGTACATGTAGTAATAATATTAAGTACCTGCCTATCTTCCACAATAAACATAAAACCTGTCACAGGGGGTACGTAGACATAATTACGACTGATAATAGAACGGAGATTGGAAATTCTTAGCTGAAATATAATACTCCACTCCATATGCATTCGTTTGTAATACCCCAGTGTGTTAAACGAGACGCATGCTAGCTATAATGTGTAATTGATGAAATGGGATATGGAAAGGGATGCCCCACCTAAAAGTGATAGACGGCCAAGCAAAGAATTTTTAAGCAAACTACCTACCTACCTATATAAACCAGATAAATTCAACTCAACACATGAAGTCGACGTACGTTTGATGCAACAAATTAGAGTAAGAGTTAGACAGATAAGCTGGAGTAGAATTCCTGTCAGGTACGTATAAACAAGTTGCAAATCAAGAGCCATATACCGTGATGTGTACAGAGCACAGTGTACCCCTACAGCGCAAAGAGCAGGTGTTTTAACATTTACCAAGTTAATAGCCGACCTGACATCCCTTTAAAAAAAGTTACTTTACCAACAACCGATTTTTTTGCTTTCTCTCCTCACTGCTCTATATATACATACACACCCTAACGAGACGTATCCAAGTTTTCTTTGAAAAAAAGTTCACAAAATTCCAAATGAAGGAAAGAATTATAATTATTTGAGTCACAGTGGCAGTCACCATCAAGAGCACTCAAGTGCAAAGTATAATAATAAATATCTCTTTCAAAAATCCAATTTCTTTTACGTTCCTCACATTTTAGTTAGTCTAAGGATTATATAGATCTCCTATGTATAGACAAAAAGAGAGACACTACAATGCAAAAGCAAATACCAATTCAGCAAATACTAATAATACGCTTTGGCATGTTATAGACATATAAGTCTCCATACATACAATTCACAAAGAACAACAAAGTTAATAACATCACTCACTTCACATGCACTCTACTACTTCTTGAATTCAACCAAAACTTGACTCGTTTTGACTACCCTTGAGTCTCAACTATAGTGTTACCATTCCCGTTTGTTCACACTTGGAAAAGTTTTATATAGATAGATTCTTTTCTTTGCTTCACTTCCCAATCCTCAACTTTTCAGCTTGGATTTGATTTGACTTCTATTGTTGCCTGCTTTAGATTGATATTGCCTTTGCTACTGTTCCCTGTAGTTGTTTGCAAAAGAAACTCATTACATATCAGAGCCCTTTACACCTCTGACTTCTAACTGATTACTTACTTCTAGATTATTATGCATACTTGACTGCAACTGGAACGTTATTCTGCATAATAAAAATATTTATTGAGGCTTACTATTTAACTTTATATGATACTAGATACAATTTAAATCACATATACATATATATCGTTTGATTTCCTTAATTTACTGACTATATAATTAGAGACGAAACATTTAATTTATAATGTAGTATTGCTATTAAACTATTAAAGTCGATTAAGAAAAGTTTGGCTCTAACTTCTCACTCTTACTTGCACAATATTCCCAAGGAGCAGTACACTGAGTACACTTGCTACTGGATTTAACTTTATCCAAATGAGTGAGACGAGAAGAGATGCAATTGTGAACAACAACTACTTGTAGGAGAAGTTGGAGTGCATTGGGAATACAAGATTACTGAACAGATACTCTAACGAAATTAACAAACGTCCTCGTTTTAACTGATATAAAGTTCACCATTAGCAGAATGCATAATATAGTATTTTCGTAGAGCTCTTTTTACATTGCCACGTCTCTGTGTTACAAAAGTAAGTAGTTCTCCCAGTAAGGGACTACTGTTTTTGTTCCTCAAATGAGATTTCTCAGGTTCTTAGTTAAGTACTCAATAAACCTAGGAAGAAGGTACGTACTATTATAATAAAATGCTACGCTATAGAAGAAGCAATAGCACCGTACGTTTTATTACTCTTAATACTCTTCCCTGTTGCAAGTAGATGTGATCTGCATGTCTGTACCACTTACCACAACCACTTTATAGAAAATATTTCTAATAAGTGTCTTAACAAGTTAGTAGCATGTTAATTATTTAATTAAATGCACCAAACGAAATAATATGCTTACTTTGGAAATGGAGTAAAGTAGAGTATCAGTAACCGTAATAATATTTCCGTATAGGACTATGAGAGTATGAGCCGGTTGGCTTGAAAACACGAACTGAACTTGACTGTTCAACTAAAACTGAACTGATTGCAAATAAGCTAAATGTTAAACGAAAAGTAAGGTGAAGAGAGAAAATTGCATTATGATGAGCCTGAATTGTAGGCTTGTAGGTTCTCTCTCGAGCGTTAGTTTGTTTATTGTAGAGATAACTTAACTTCAATGTTAAACAATTCAGAGAGTGTGTCTGTTCTATTGTAGGTATCTACTCTGTCTGTATGCACATACATGTACTGTATAAGTAATTCGTCATTGTATACTATGCGTGTCTTCTAGCATTCAAATTTTATCCACACTAAGCCCAAAGAATACTATCAGTATCATTATAGTCAAGTTTTAAATAGTATCATCGCACGTACAATGTGTAAACTATAAAAAAGCAACAGTTCCAAGTTATACTATGTTGCGAAATTTTAACGTGTAATTTGAATGCAGTCACATAGCCACTATATAGTGATCGTCAATTATATCTCTGGTTAAGGTTAAGCAATATAGTAGGGCTGCTATTTTTATATGTAATTTTTAGTAGTGCACCATTTAAGTTTTAAATATTTACATCTCTACGTTGTCATTTCAAAAGTACATACACAATACGCTGTTACTACTGTGTATACATAAAGTTATAGAAAGCTGTATAGACAAGTGGAAGTGATAATTTGTGCAAATAAATTCGCTCTCATCTCACTCACGATGAGTCGCAAGTCGCAACTCGCAAGGGAATACTATAGTTATATTAATTGTCGTATATATCATCTCATCTGTAGGATAATATAGCACATTCAGCTATAAAACTGAAGACTACTCTAACATAAGTATAACAATAACAGTACCGATTCATCAATGTCCATGGTCCCAAATCATACAACAGACGTCACTCTTGTATGCATTAAAAATATGACTGAGCTAAACCATATCATAACCAGATTTCAATTTTTTCTAATCGTTAGATAAACAAGGAAACGATTCAGGTTATTGTAAACAACAAAAAGGTGAACTTTTCAAAGAATTCATTTTAATATTTACACTTTCGGGAGAGAGTTAAGGGTGCATTATAGCTTACGATGAATCAGTTTGTTTTATTAAGGCTATAGTTAATTATATGTACTGTTCATAATGATGTAAACTGGGTTGTCGTTTGTAGTGCCATTACAATTTTTAGAACCTTTAGCTTTACATTCATCAAAATCATTTACATATCACACACACCACATCAGGTCGGTCAAATGCATCGAACGCTATAAAACATGATGAATTAGATAGATAGGTGCGATACGGACCGACTGATAGAATCCTGTTTACAGTAATTATACATTGGAAATAAGAAAAGGCAAATAGTGACGGACTGGTGTTGGTCTGCTTTGCAATAGATTGACACTGACAGTGTGTGAGATAGAAATTAGTTACTTGCACATTGTATCTAATCTCCATAAGCCCTTCAAATAGTAATTGCTATTTACCCATTTTCTAAAAGCAAGCCCTAGAGTGGAGTAAAGAGAGTACCTGTATTACAAGTACATGAAAATGAAAAGCTTCTAATTCTAAAAGACACAAAAGAGGATAGAAATACATATATTACACTTAGAGGTGGGCGAGGGCCATAGCAGCTATAACTAACTATGACTCGTACTCGTACTTACGTGTACAACTTGTACAAGAGTAGCAATCTAACAAGGTCTTAGGTCTGAAAATCTAACCCAGCTTTTCTACCTTAATTAATGCATGGTCAGCAAGTTTAGTTAGTTTATTTACTTCCTATGTCTGAATTCAACTGATGAATGAATCCAATGAATTGACTTATGAAACCCGATTTAAGCTTTAGTAAGTGTTTTAAGGAACAGAAAAAGATTTGTCGGCCACATTTGGCTATATTTTATGGACTCCGTTTAGTAGAGAGTCTTATTTCAGTATGTCCATTCTCCGTTTAAGATTGTCTTATGTATGTCTTATTCTAATAATAATAAGTTTATCGTGGTCCTCTTTGACTGCACATTGCACGGCATGATATATCTTTATGAATGACTGACAATGAGACTTTTTGCGTGCATCATTTAAACAATGATGGAATCAATTTGCATATGTTTAAGTTTGGAGCTTAACATTTGACATTACTCGAATAAAATGACATACCTTTATTGTTTGAGCTTTCACTCACAATGTCACGATGTAATGGAAATATGTACAATGTCCATGTGTACATTTTAACATAATGTCTACACTGCACATAGTTCGAGGGATGACGAACGAATGCTAATTTCAAGTACCGTATTCCAGTCTAGTAGAAAATTGCTAGAGATAGAAATGTTTCTCATAGTTATAAAATATGTACTTCGTGTCAACCCTCAAGCTATGCATTTTATGTGATTTCTTTACTTTACACATTTAGTGTATTTTAGATTAGATACAATACATCAGAAGAAGGAACGCATTTATTATGCAAAAAGGTGAAGTACAATTTTGTTTCTGCCCTGGATAGAATACTACAGCCTAACTTACAAGTAATATTATCAGCAGCATATTCCTGTATCTCACGACACATGACACAACATACAATCTTTACTGACTGATCACATTATTATTACATATGTTGGGTGCAGTTCAAACACATATAGGTTTAAATTACAAATGACGATCTGACGGTGCGGTGCAGTGATGCAGATATAGATAGACATGACTTAATTATCAGTACCTATACAGGTAGAGTAATCTGCTCTGTTACGTAGGCATAGTATTATTATTGGCATCACTGAAAATAGCATTTACATTACATCGTCCATGGTATTACATCACCTTTCGTATCAGTCAACATGTGAAAAACAAAAAACCTTGTGTTTGTAGTCTCGCTGAATTGGCTCATTGGGAAATTGTGTGTAAGCGATGTACATGACAATGCAATTAAATGCGAGATACAATGTTGTGAATTTACAAATAAATATACCAATATATAGTACACTAACTAATAGAACGGTATTCGGTATAATATGTACTCGTACAAAGAATACTACAGTAATTTTTAGTAATTGAAACAATTTAAACCACGTAAATACTACATTCTAGAAATGATGTGATAGCATTTCATGGAGGACGGACGGACGGAGTACCTGGAGCTGTCTGGGAAAATTTAACGTAAATATTGTCAATTTTATGCAGTTATTTCTAACTATATATTGAGCCCACAAACAAAATAATCGCATTAGTATACATAGAAGGAAATTCATTAGAACTATTTCCTTAGTAGAATTACAGTTCAGCTTCAGTACTATTTGGTACTATGCATATTTATTAGACATTACATTAGTCACGGCTTATATTTAATTCAATTGACTATAAATTTGTAACTTGGCCCATATTCTGTATAGTTATGAAGAAAATTATTAGCTTTTAACCTGGAACTTTGAACCAGCAGAAATGCAAATGGTAAGATATTGATTAAGAGACGACAGACGACGTTTATTTCCCTTACTACGATTGAGGATGAAGGAGTCACCAAGTCACTAAAAAGCAGTATATTCTAATTCGGAGCAAAATATTCCCTTCACACAGCAAAGCCGGAAAGACCCGTGTTCGTGTGTAAATCATATGTACGCAAACTACTACATATATCAAAAGTAAACTATGTCATTATGTTATATGGTAAAATGAACCATATACAACATAAATAGTTCGTAATACTAAGCCCTACTTGAAAGGTCTGAACTCAAACCTAATTTGTACATTATACAATATTTTATTATGTTCCCTCTATCCTATATTTACGTCTATGGCCGGAATTATATGTTTACTAACTAGACCAGATATAGACAGAACTGCATTCTCGTTACTGAATAATTCCGACCAATAGTAATGTATCAGAATGTAATAGCTATGGAATGGGCTAAAGTATCTGTAATGTGTATGTACCTCTTTCAAGAATGAACTTTTGAAACATGCGAAAGTGCAAGACTGGTAG
The DNA here is from genome assembly GCA_019776445.1 of Tomocerus maximus. Lineage (NCBI taxonomy): Eukaryota > Metazoa > Arthropoda > Collembola > Entomobryomorpha > Tomoceridae > Tomocerus > Tomocerus maximus. The sequence goes on along the minus strand of JABASH010001221.1, from coordinate 7,424 downwards.
GCACCTAATAAGCCCAATCTGATATTTTAAGAAACATTCAACTCTGGCTTTCAACAACAGATTTATTAGGGCAATCTATGTACACGTTAACCTTTTCTGCATGTGTATGTTGCAGGAATGTAACTTATGTAACTCAGTGCTCTGTCTTAATGTTCATATCAAGATATATGATATTAGAAATCTAAGTTCAGTTGAATTAACCAATGCGAAAAAAAGAAAACTCACCGGAGCGTTCATGACAGGTCGTTACATTACTTAAAACTTAAACTATAATGGTTTTCTGTAAGTTCACTTCTCTCCTCCTTTCCTGAGTTTACATTTTCTATGCATTTCTTTTGCGTGCTATGCCTTGCCACAAATCCAATCCAGCCCAAGCCCAACAGCAAAAGCCCTACCTAAAATGTTCGCTATGAATTACCTACTCTAGTACGACTCCGACCAGTAATGAAAGTTACTTTTCTTCATCACCAAAGGAAATCAAGGTCGCTATCTATTCAAGTGCGAAATAAATGCAAATTGCACATGCAAATATCATTTCTTCATAATTTGCAACTGCAATTACTGCGTGAAACGGTAGACTATAATAATAAATATGCAGTCATACACTACAAAGCACAAACATACTGTTTTGACAATCCATGTAGCTATATATTATATTGGTCTCCATATGACGTACCTACTGTGTATCTACTTTTGATATATATCTTTTCATTCGTGTTCTTTCGTAGAAGGATATTTCATTAACATAATTATAGCGTTATGTTCAAAACAGTACTAAAATATTTGGTAAGCTGAGATCATCTTGGCTTTCTTGCATGCAATAATATGATGATGATGGCAGTAGCACTTCAACTTCAATGACTCGTGGGTCTCATAAAATGTAACAATAATGCCTGGATATGAGTCTTGTGTACCTACAAGCTGTAAAACAAAAAGCTATGATGACTTAAGTGAAGACGAAGACTCTCTTTGCCCACAAGCAAGACAAATATCAAGGATATTCGTTTTAATACTTGTATAGAATTACTCAACAAATACATTCAAATACAAAGCACATTCAAGTGAAATATCAGCAACGAAGGCTTGACAAAACGCAAGTTTTAATAAACGTTCACGGCTGTTAACTTTAAGTACGCACTTCTTTACCCAGTCTTCTGTACCACAGAATTATGCGCATATTTAAGCTTTTCTTCCAAAACTCACTTTGCTTTCATTGTTAGTTAGTGTATTTAAATTTTACTTGGCCAGTTACTTAGTACTAAAAAATAACCAACTTCTAATTTCTTGTCCTGAATTATGATTTGCCAGGCTTTTAAAAGCATACATACTTACCTAGCCCAAAGTAATTTGATTTTACGCCCCCTTAAGATGCTAACAATCTACGTTCAGAATAAAATGTTTCACTGAAATGTGCATTAAAGTAGCATAAAATAATAAAGTAAACCTAACCTACTTTCAGATAAAAATCAAAGAAGAGAGTAAAGCACCAAAACTTGCAGAAAATCTTGTGATTCATATTCAACTTGAAAGAAAATCTTTTATTGCATGTTGCAAACGATATTATGTAGCTAGTTACAAAAGCTTTAATAGAATATTTAAGGCTATATTAATATTATATCAGGCGTGCCTTGCCTAGCGTTATGTAAACCTAACGGATAAGTTACCCTAAAACGCTTCATGTCCTTTACACATTCCACGGAATCTGATTGTATATTACACAAAATACATGGAATTACATATAAATTGTAAAGGAAATAAAACCAGTACTTGTACGCATGAATGGTTTAATACATTGTGGGCGGAAAATAAAGTTACATATTTTCACTGACTTTAGTGTAATTGACACTAAAAATCTACTTTTATTATTTTATCCTTCACTCGTCATATTTGTACATAATAAGTGCACAAGGCATTGGAAACAGCTTTGACAGCCCAAAATTAAGTTTTTGTCATTTAAAATATTGTCATGCTACTTGTTGCAAAGATTGCAAGACATCATTTGGTAATACTTTACAGCCTATAATCCCCGAAATTAATCTTGGTGACCTATAGAGCGATGTGCCACAAGGTATCCATATGACTTTAACATGCAGAAGAGATTTCATTATTTGAAGATGCGTGTACAACATTCACATTTACCCATCGCACTTTACGTCACAATTTAGTATTTTTCAACATTTTTCCCTTTTTCCTGATTTTGGGTAGAATTTCGTTAAATGTCAGCCTTAAGAAGACTCTTCGCTCTGTATTTAATAATGTGAGTCAAGCGAAGATACGATAATAAGAGAGGATTAAGTATATAATAGCAATCAAGAGTTGCATTCTTTAGGACCTTTTAAGAAGTTATCTCTGACGAATACTATTGTAGAATTGTATAATAGCATAGAGAGATAGAACAACGAATTCCCTAAGCATTTCGGTTAATTTATGCTTTTCTGGCAAAATGCTAAACTTTGTCTAAGCCCTAAGCTGCAATGCGCAGCGTGTTTAATTCGTAGCCAAACCATGCATGTGCATATTGTAAGAGATGGTCGCATTTAACACGTTTTGCAGGTCATGAAATCTCTGAAGCTCCTCTGAAGCATAAAGTCCTAAATTTTAGCATCTCCAGAATTTGAGGTCTGTACAAATATATCCACTGCCAAATTAGTCTTTTAAGAGTATACTTCCAACCGTATTTCCTGGCGCAACGTCAATAAAGGTTGCTTGTCAAAATCAGTCTGATGAACAATCGCAATGCATAAAGTTATTTGAATTATATACAATTAAATATACGTAAACGTGATATACCAGCAACTTTTAGTTTTCATTATTGCGACCATAATATTATGTGATAAGGATAAGATGCTAGAAGTTTGACTATAGTGTCGAATGTTTTAAGGCTTGGACTTAGGACATGTTATAAATGATAAGTGAACTAAGAAAGTTCATTAATTACTGGCTTTCAGTTTCATCTAAATATTTAAAGGCATATATTTATTGTACCTATTCTGAAATATAAATCATATTATGTCGTACCCTACCCAATGATTTCGACTCAACACTAGAAGTAACATAATAGTTTCCCAACAACGAGCTACGTATTTAAGTGCATGTAAAAGTTACATTTACACTTATAAAAACCTGTGCCAATCAATTCGCAAGTTAATAGCAGTCAACTAGTATTCCTTACTTTAAGTGGCAAGCTGTTTCCTCTTTACTTGCTCATGATTACATGGAGTCACGTGTAACTCCGTAGATTGCATTACATATTCAATTTACCTAAATGAAATGACAAGAAGGTAAAACAAAGGTAAAACTTTCCCCGTTATAATGAAATTATCGATCTTTGCTACATTTATGTACAACCGTACAACACATTATCAACATTAGAAAATGTAGTTCATGTAATGCTAATATTCTGCATAGCATTAAGTAGTCATATATCATCATTGTATATGTACACCTTATAACGGTATGGTACACATTTGTTACAGCATGGCTCTGCACATCGTCTTTCAACTTCACCTCTTTCAACTTCACCTCCGCGCCTCCGATTTCTGAGTATACAAATCGAAAAATGCGAAGCAAAACCCCGTGTAGGGCACCAGATACAGCAAATACAGATATATTTCAATTATTTCATACTATGGCAAAAATTATATATTTTTTATTGAAGTAACATCGCTCTCATAATTTATGTCTGTTATTTCGTATAAACTTAAATACGGTTACTGAATAGATACTCCAAAAAGGTATCTATCTACTTACTCCTATTAGTCCCATTGGAAAATTTTGTTCTTCGATTAAGGCAACATTTGTAGCTTTAATTAAAAAAACCTTTGGTAAAGTAAAACATAAACTGAAGACTCGCTAATTGCAATCATCTCTAGTGGACGGACCTAAAGCAGTGTCTAAGTATAGTACTATTTGATGGTACTATTAGTACTGTACCTTTCTTCAACTCTCGGACTTTTAGTCTGTTTTGTACCATTGTGTAACAGACACTGACACAAGCACAAGTGATACTTTTGTTGCTGATAAGGACTACATTTTATTGTTGGCTCAACTAGTGGGAGTATAGTTAGACTTTCTGAAGTTAATTTAATTTCGCATTCAACATCAGTTTCAGCAGGAGAGCACTGTTCGACTTTCCCTGTCTCTCTTGCTGTTTCCTGTCAGATATAGTTTTCTTTGCTTATGCTATAATCTTCAAAGACACTCAAAGATACCACAGTATGATGTTTGCGGTTGGAGAAAATACATTATACAAATGTTCATATTTCCTGTCACGTCCTCAAAACTAAGAACACAAAAGGATGTTGTAACGTCTATGCCTATAGCACAGCAGAAATACATTTATGTATTAAAGTATAAATGCAGAATGTATACACTAACCTCCATTAATTCCTCAGATAGATAAAGTATACCTTGATGATTCTCAGTAGAAGTACGAAAGAAAGCTTTCGACTATATTATTCTTGTATAATGTAATCGGGTGACTCAGAGAAAGTGACCGAGTGAGTCATATTATACTTTTTCAAGCCTATCATGATGATAGTAGCAAGTAATATACCAAGATGACAGACTCCAGTCCGTCCAGCAATTTATGTATGTGCCTACATTCGCCTACCAGCGGATGCAACGAAGCAAGAGAGACTGACGGAGTGGAAACAGCCCGTGCAGAAAATGAAAATCAATATTATGTAACTCAGAGCCAGGACAGAAAATTCGTACTTTGCTTCACTCGCTCTAAGCGAAGAGATGACATGAACTTATTTTTATCCCATTATCACGAAACTTCTATCCAAAGCTCTTTTCATGACACCCATGAGATCTATGAAAATAGTGCAGATATAGATAGAATAATAATTTTAGCTGTAGTTAATAACGATAATGCAATATTGTGGTTTATGCAGCTAATGTCTGTACTCTAATATACTTCTCGTAAGTGCATTTAAAATGATTTTGCAAAAGAAATTCTATGCGATATTATTTCCGGACTTCAGACAAAGAAAAGGAATAACTGTCATCTTTTCGCTAAAACATACCCATTCGTTTCAAAAAATACAGTAATGTACTCAGGGAGAACCGATTTGGAGGAGAGAAAATAAATTGAATCTAACATAGCACGCAATACGTGTTACACAGGTATTCAACCCCAACCTCAATCTAAGAGAATATAAATGCTCCGAAATATCTTGTCTCGGGTGACAAGAAATCTCATTTTTTAAGGATTTCCTTTATCCATGACGATCTGGATCTTGATCTACCTATTATGTTTCCGTGTACCTATACCTAAAACTGCGACTACCTACAACCTATTTTATGATATCAATTCAATTTCAACTTTCAATTCAATTTCAAGACAATAATGGCAAGTACAAATATTTATATCTTCCAAAGCATGAGATTATTGTATAAAGTCTGAATTTAAAACAACACAAGCATAATTTGACCAATTGTACTACGGATATTTGAACAATACATCTTATAGTGCAAACAACAAAGACCTATCCTATCAACAAATATAAAACCCAAATACCTGTAACTTATTTACCTAAAAACTATTTGTGTTGAATGTGATAAAAGTGAATGATAAAGAGGTTAATTAATTGCTATGTTCGTCTAAATTTATTTGAACATTGTCAGCATCGTTTGGCTGCGTTGTGTTTGCACTATAACTAACTAGTCTATATTTTTAAAACCTCAAGAGTGCAATCAACAAATAGTCAATACAGAATACAGATATGTCTACATAGATGCGCACACCTTTAGATCTACCAATAAACACGAACACACATTAGTAGAGATGAGGATGAGCCATTCTCATGAAAAGTCATTTCTCTTCCTTTCTTCAGGGCTAACCCAAGAGTTCATTTATTTTTTCCAGAGGCAATCCATAACACACTCCAGAGCATGGAAGTTTAATTTCCATTCCTAAATAGACACTACTAAAGTAATGCTACTGGACTACTTCTACATGGGTGACTTGCTCATTGGGATCTACTTCTGTTGAGCGAGTCAGTAGTCAGCATTTTCCATAGGAGAAACAGATATATCGGAGTATAGCCAAGACCATTTGGACATCCCTGAAACTGGATCGATAACTAACTCTCTAAGCCAAAGTATTTTATAGGCCTTCTCCGTAAGGACTTTACTTGGGATTCTCTGAGCTTTTTCATACTCTAGCGTACGCCCGTAGTTGCCTCAAGTTACGTCCGTTGTGCACAAGTGTATAGGTATGCGAAATCTAAATCTAAAACTGCCAGTCCTCTTCTAAAGCTTTCCATTCCAATATCACAATTGCAAACAATAGGCAGTCGGAATTTCTCTTTTCTTGAACTACCAGGACTTTCACCCGTTGTTTTGTTGCTTTCGGTACGATGACTAAGATGTGTATATCTACCCATTTACTACTATGCCTAATACGTAGTAGAACGTAATACCCCGTTAAATCTTAGAGTAGTAAACATTAAACGCACTAACTTTCACTCAGTCTGACTATGTATTATATAGTGTAGGAATGTTAGGCTTGCTTGCGTGGAAAAACTGTTTCTATTATTGTATTAGTATTGACTCAACTATAAAGGGTAACCTAACTGAAATGCCGTCACACCTTCATAATACGTGTATGGAATGGAATGGCATAATATGTATAGCACAGGCATAGACTTGTTCATTGCTCACCACTATTAAATAACTCATTAAAATCAAAACTTATACAACTGTGGTCGTACTTTACCACAGTATAATCAATACCTATACTTCGTTCTTCCACTTCTCTCGCACAGAAACATCTAAATGGACCTACCTATCATTAGCAGGTCCAATAGTCCAACTTTAAATAATATATTATCGCCAGTTTTATTTGTGTGTAAACCTTTTGTTTAGTAACTAACATGACTAACTTAAAGCATGTAGAATCCGCCACTGAACGCTATCTACTACACCTGCGTGAGACATTAAGGACATAATGTAAACACTACGAGAACCATGATAGTTAGATTACTCCATTTCTCCATGTCAAATATTACTATTATTATACGATCTATTTTTATTACCCCTTAAGAATGGCAACAAAAGTTTAACTACCTTGCATAGAAACTACCAAATTATGCTCTTGTTTATATCTAACCAAATGAGCATATAAAAACAAGACTTGCGAATAAGTATACATAATGAAAATCTTCTAATTATAAGAAAAATGAGCAATTCCAGGCCCAACCTGGATTCATGGGGGTAGGCCAAATTACCAGATACAGGTCAAACTCATTTCAGGCACTCCATTAGGTACAAGTGTTACAAATATCGTATTAAATAGTCTAAGAAATTCCCCACGTGGGGGTAATAAATTTCCAAAGTTGACTTTCTAGCAATGTTGCCCCCCCATTTTCTCGGGAACTAGAAGACCTAGAAACAAAAGGTTTTCGGATTCGAGCACT
>JABASH010001220.1:0-28252 GCA_019776445.1 Tomocerus maximus | reverse complement strand
CTAGAACCCACTGACACACGTAAAAACTTAGTGCATGCTATTATTAAGATTATGGCCCGACATACCGGTTATCTTTCTGCCTTAGTTGTCTTTAACTTGCTTTAACACATTCCATATAAAACTTTCACCAAGGACATAAATTTAGGTTCGGTGAAAGTTGGAGAAACTTTCAATTTCAGAAATTACTCACCTCAAAAATTTAATTTATGGTCAGTCAATTAAATATTTTGCTGTTATTTTACCACTTTGATTGTGTATGTGTACAATAGTTGGCTTTAATTTCCAAAATCCAATCGTCATTTAACTAGCAATTTTTAAGTTCCAACCCAAGTAAAATCCTAAACCTTCTTATAACCGTGCTCTTTGTTGATTATTTTGAGGTATAATGTCCAATCTTACTTTAAGTAACTGTCCAAAATGTCGTTTGAAATAAAGGTATAGATAGAAATATTTGCATAGTAAATTATTCATCGTAAATGGATGTAATATTGTAATTAGTATAAACAGCAACGTTGTCCGCTTCTAATCAGTAAATTATGGCGTGGCCCTTTTGCTCGTTGACTCTGCTTTCGTAAATGTTGTTTCTTCGTTATCGCAGGGACAGAAAATTATAATTACCATCCTCATATTATTATTCTGTATAAGCAAACAAATGACTTCTCTACCTAATTTTGCTTTGTTCGTTAGTGTTGAGTTATTGGTACACTACGTATGGTACATCTGGACGTAATGGTAATGTAAATGTATATATAATTCTATGTTTGTAAATGGGTAGGTAAATGTTTAACTCTGATTTCACAACATTGTTGGTTGGTTTCACATTTCTTTGTGAGGGAAATGAGACAAACAGTCGGAGTTCACTTGTGATGTGATCAATGTGCTTGATGTTGATGTGACGCAATAGAGAAATTCTATAGGACAAAAGGAAAGGCACTTTATATCAGTACTACAAATGAAAGATGAGAGCGTAGATCCTCGGGATGTTGAGCTTTTACAAATTTGCATGCAAACTTAACAGTTATTACAAGTATAAAGTGACTATTTAGGTATTTACTCACTATTCAGTATGTTATCAGTATAGAGTATACAAAGATATGTGATTGAATTGAATTGTTTGCTGTAGGTTTGTTGATAATGCGATGTGAACGAGCAACTGTAGCTTTCCAGAGAAGCCATTAATCAGTCGTGACGGTGACAGTCAACTCAACTTATGGACTTTCCCAGACTCCTCTTACTTACTGAAACTCACCATGCTGGAGTCCACAAAGTCCACATCCACAGTGCGAGAGGAAACCAGACCTGAGATGATAGAGAAAGTGGGTAGGAACAACTTTGTCAGAAATGTGATCACTAGATATCATATGAAGTGGTTTTCTCTGTTTCTGTTATCATGGACCAAGCAGCGGCACTTAAAAGTAACATCCAAGTTTCTCCAGCTATATGACATGGTTAGAGGTGTGTGGAGCAGACAGTCAACAGCTACTTTCATTTCATCTCTTATTTAGCAGTCCAGGTCAGTCACGTCATAAAATCATTTTATAGTTCATGGTTCCTATATACAGAAACATAATAAATATCATTACGTCCCACGAAATTATGTCGCTACGTTCTTACTGCAGTAGGCATAATTTTTTTTATCTAATCTTATTTAGCTATTAGTACGTAAGGTACTCAATTAAGATCTTTATTTGCCTTTTTAATTGTATATTCCAGGAATAACTGCGTATTAATAGTTACTAATATAACAGTTAAAAAATACGTTCTTCAAAGGATATTCTGTAGTAAAATGGTAGTAAAAAGTACTTATAAGCAGTGCAAATAATGCTGCTAGTGTTGATGAGGGTTTATGTGTGACTTTGTGCATTTGAAATTGAGCCTGGAGATATGTAGTATCTATAAGTAAAGAAAAGACTTCTAAAGTTTCTGTTTTAGTAAGGTTTTGACGTGGTGGTTCTTAAAGAGGTAGTGGGAAATAAAAGTTATATATATCTTGATAGTGAGTATGTGGAAGGTTAACTTTATATTGTACATTCATTACACTTTACACCTAGAAGTTGGCTTTTATGTAACTGCGTGAAAAGTTTAAATCCTTTGAGGCCATCATGAAATGGAAGAGATGTAATGAAATGTGCTCTTTTTCAGAACATTTATGTTCCGGATGATGATCCTCAAATGAAAGTCGTCATCCTCGACTATAATAAGAAGTTTTGAGGACAGCATGGAGAGGACCAGAGGAACTTTATCTAACGATGAACACACCACACTGTGACATCAGCTTTGGCTGAATTGTTAAATGACGTCGTATGTCTTCTTTTGCCACTGGAACTTGGACTTTTTCCCTGTGAAGAAAATAAACTGGTATAAAATATAAAAGTTAGTGTGGAGTCATTTCCTCCTTTTGTAACTGGAAAGCAATTTCACTTTCTATCTCTTTTATTATATTTTCTTCACGGAAGAAAAAACGATTTGAAATAAATACAAACTGAGCCTATTTCCCGTCATTTTCCATTTTGCCTTCAGCAGAACATTGTTCAGCCTCTCTATATTTTATTTAGTTCAGTGTAGTTTTCAATTGTGATTGCACCGCACGAGATTAATGTGGGTAGCCGCCCATGGAGCAGAAACTAATTAAATGCACTGAAGAATACTGTGCCGTCGTTTTCTGTGCTTTGCCTCTAAAGCCAGAGGCAAGACAAGGCAATCTAATGTAATGCAATATAATATAATAGAATAACATTACATTAGAGACCGAGAAAAGTAGTCATCCGCTGTAGAAAGCGTAAGAGAAAGCCCTTTACTTTCTCTATACTGGAAAGTATGGGATACTGGGTTATGTTAGGTTGGCTACTTATGGTCTAGGTAATTTGTAGTAGCGGTAATAGAAATAATGGGTTTTCGTAGATTTGTGTGAGGTTTAGTCGGCTCCACGAAAAGAAAGGGCAAAGTGAAAATAGACTTAAGAATTTCTATGTACAGGTACTTTAACCGCTATGACTACACTACTATTGCTCCTCAAGAACACAAATACAAGATAGATGTTCCAGATAAAAGATTTAGATTGGGAAACGAGCAGAACAGTGGGAGAAGAAAAGAAAATGATGGGTGTGCAGAGTTCCATTTCAATTCAATGACAGATTGTAAAGTGGTTTCCGTTCTTTTCCTTTCCCCATGAACACTGCCGCCACATTACCCTTACATATGTATCACCGCATACACATAGCATGAATTTCGAATACAAAACACTACTGCTCTTCATCTTTTTGTTTTTCTTTCTTTTCAGTGTCACCTTGCAGCTACTGCGGCTTTCATCCACATCTCTTTCTCTCCCTTCTCTTCCCCTCCGAAATTTATTCCTGTCACTATTTTGCAATAGAAAACCAACTAATAAATTCAAAACTCACACCTTTCATCAGAGTCCCTCGAGGTTTGAAGGCTACAGCAAAGCGGTACAGTTGCATAAATAACGTTAATTAAAACCGGATCAAATTTTGATGAGTATAATTGCATAGGGCACAATAGGTGTCTTGCCTATGTAAAGTTTGTGATGAATGGCTGCCTCCTGTCACACAAAAGATAAATGTTTAATTTCCACCATTAATTTCCGAGTTTGCAACAAATTGTGGTCTTTACCTGGGCATAATCATATCCCCTTCATCAAAATTATGCACAAATTCAAACTATAATTTTAACGCGTAAGTAACCATAAGTAGTACGAAATATTGTGACGCATTGAGGAAAGTCGGAAATGTAGTTTGGCTATAGGAAAACAGACTACAGCTACTATAGATAATGGAAAGTAATCAAGATTCGACGTATTTCTTCGCAAAGATTTTCTCTGTTCGTTTCCTATCATTCTGTATTTATCTTTAGTAAACTCTAAAAGCATGCATTAGGGTGTGTTGACTGTTCTGTTCTTGAATAAAGTAGGAAACAAACATAGCACTAAGAAAAGCATTTGTTATTTCAACAGGAGCACTAAGCTATTGTACTAATAGTATTGTAATATAGAGAATTTCTCAGGAGAAAGGAAAGAAAGTATTTCCAAATGCAAATTCTACGTACAATGATTCATCGTTCCTTCGTCCTAACAATGCTTACATCTACATTTATTCCGTCGTCGTCTCTGCCATCCATAAGTTCACAGTTTGTTTCCATTACCAGACCAGAACCTTCTATTGAATTCAATTCAACAACATACTTAAGTAATACTTTCTTGCTCTGCTCTTTACTACCCGCGCTATAAAACATTTTCTATCTGGATAGGTACCTACATCTGAAATAGAATTTTGGGAAGAAACTCAAATTGAGCTTCTTTACACTTAAGTACTGTGGAATACCCTTACCTTATAATAAATCCTGAAGGTTATATGAATCACTGAAGCACTTCTAAAGTGGACTCGGACTGGTAGCAGACAAATTCCTGTATTATCCTTCATTCCAATTCAATCTTCCTTTCTTAAGTACTCCTGAGAAGAGAAGCTGCTCTTGGCCCTCTCCAAGAGCATACCTTACCCATTACGACGTTAGTCTTTTCTATTGATATGCAAGGAAAATCCATTAAGGAATGAAAACAGTAAATCCCACAATATTGATTGAAAGTTGAAGAGGCACATCACATTTCCATTCCTATGCATAGTCAACTATCTCTTCCACGAACGTACCTGAATAATGTACCTAGTAATAGTAAGTAGCTCAGCAAATAGAAAGTCTACACCAGACACCAGTCTTACAAATTGCCACCCGTCTACAATTCTTCACCCTAGCCTTTTCTGAGTGCAGAATGCGATTAATTCTTAAACCCTTCTTTCCTTATAATTCAAATTCTTTACATGTATAAAATAATACTTTATGGATATTTACAGCTTCTTATGCGCTAATTAGCCACTCAGCTTTCGTTCCAGCGATACAAAGCACAAAATGATTATAATTTGTATCATCGGTGATTAGAGAGATGCCTCTTTTCACTATAATCTAATATTTATACAGAAAGAGAGTTTATATAGTGACTTTCCCCATCTTTCCACCAGCGTTTTATCATGGACATGTTGACAAAGATCTGGGGAAATCACTGGTGAAAGTTTCAACATACTTACAAGATTTATTTTTGTACTTGTTTAAAGAATATTACAGTACGTAAAGAACCTTTTTCAATCCGTATGCTAACCCTTTAGATATGACATGACCTTTAATGACTAGACATGTCGACGACTTTAAGACAATCATGATGATAAAAATTCTGGTGAAAGTACAAAGTGCGTTAAATTTTTATATTGATTGATTGATTGATTAGACTTTTTATAAATTTTTATGTATCATAAGGGCACAGAAAGCAAACTATGTAGACTGACTTGCTTTCTTATTACTAAGAAAAACCCTTTTGTCTATAGAAAAAGTGAAAATACTCCGTCTTCAAAGTAAGACTTTGCGTAACATTGTCTTATTCCGTTTTCATTAGATTTAATGGCTTATAGAGCCAGTAAAAGGGTTGAACTGTCTTAATGAACCTGAGATAGTCATTTCTGTCTGTTTTGTTTACTTTAGCAAATTATGATTACATAGTTACTGACCATGTCATAATGTCAGCTTTCACAGAGAAATGAGTTTTCGCCGCCTTACCAGATAGGAACTTTTCCTATATACTTACGGTAGAGCATGAAAATAATTGCAAAAAGCCTCTGGTAAGTGCATACCTAATGCACAAGAGCTTAATGACATCATGAGCAAACAAAGTAGCGGGGCAGGGAAGAACTCCTTAAATTAGTATTTGTTTACTACGGATGGATGCTATAGATTGAATTATAATTGGAACATGGCATAAAGATAGGAACATGTTCAAGGCACAAAGAAGTTAGTGTCATGTCTTGAGCAATTTATTTTGTAGGCCGACAGAGGCGAAAGAGCTCGTTAGTCGTAAAAACTGGCAAGTCATAAACAGTTGAGAAGAATTTCTTATTGATTCTCAAGAGAATAGTAATAAAAGCCAATAAAATAGAGGATCGAAAGGAATGTAGTGTAATGCATGCATTGTACAAAGAACGTAGTAAAAAGAGAAATACATGAGACATTAGTCAGCTCAACTCAGTCTTTCATTTCATCCGTTGCCTTCATTCGCCTCGATTCAATGAGATTCGACTAATAATATATCTCTCTCTTCTCCCGGGTACTGTCTCCTCTGTCTGGCGAGTGAAATGAACTCGGGGAAAGGAAATGTAGAATGTAAAAGCTTTCCTACACAAAAGGAAACTGGAGTTATGATGCACAGTATGTACCTATCATCTCCTCTCTCCCGTTTCCTTCCTCGCCCATTCTCCAATCCATCCTTGCATATACATAGTAGCTACTATACGACAATTATAATGCTGTTTTACTATATAACGACTCATCCAATAGTGGGATCTGCCACACTTCAGAAGATGATAATATTATATATTTGAAGCTACAGAAGTGAATAATGTATGCTGAGCAATAATATATGTCTTTGCGAGATATACTACGTAATATATGAAACAGTAGGGTATAGTAGGTAAATGCAGAGATAGAAGCGAGTATTGAAATTGAAGTAGAAGTAGTAAAGCACATCAACATGACACACTCATGTGAAAGATTCAATCAAATATTATTTGTATGAGAGAGGGAATGTTCGTTCGAGTCGTCCCAAAGGGCTCAGTTACTGTCCCAGAATAATCATCGGAAGAAGGGGAAAGCTGAAAGCATGCACAGTGCAACTAATACCTCCTCCAGCTACTCCTAAGTAGGTACATGTATTTTTCATTCAAATAAGTCGATACACCCTACACACACTTTCAGACACACATACACGCACAGTAATGATAGTACCGACTTACATACACTATAAACTATATTTAAGTCTAGTAACCTGCCAACTACCAAAACACCGGAAAGCTACCTCCAGCATAATAAGTATCATATTTGTATAACAACTTATGTCATTTTTCTGCACGAACCCACATGAACCTTTATCCATGGATTAATTATTATTTTCGGATTTTGTGACTCTGAATAATGTTACCAGTATCACAAATGACATTAAGAAAATCAGTCATTTTTCTTATCTGGTATCATCAGTAGTAAAATCATCCTAATGAATTGATGTTGCCCCCGGTAGTAAATACAATGGAAAGGTATTCATCCATCACTTTTACACATTATTGGAGGAAAGCATATGGATGTCTATACTAAATAGAAAATATCCCACTGTATCGAAATAATATTTAGTAGGTAATAATATTCAGTGCAGAGAAAACGGAAGATACTTAAAATGTTACCTATAGAGAGAGATGTGCTAATAAATAGTATATCAGTACCAGTACTAGTGTGTTTGGTTGTTACAAATAGTTAAGAGGATAATGGGGAGAGTAAAATTGCGCACAGAATACGAAATCGAATTTGTTGGTCAACCTACAGTACTTTATATCCAATCACTCTCACTAGTTCTCTCTATGTGTGTGTCCGCCAAAGCAGATTTATATTTTTGTGGAGAATATTACGGTGCATTAAGTAGCGGTCTGCCGGTCTCATCTTAGTCTAAGTCTGCTTATTTCCTTAGTTTGGGTAAATGTTTCTACCATGTAGGAGGGAGACTGCATAGATCTACGTTAGTGGGAAAAGGCACAAAAAAGATAGTAAGTGCCTACTGTAGCATACACTTATTACTGGCAAAGCATACACACATTTACTTTACTACTAAGTATATGGTAGTAAAACTTGGAGTAGAAAGTATATAAAAGCAGGGGTTCTGCTATACTTACGTATAGAAGAGCATAATATTCTAATGCATGTGTATAGTTTATATAGGCATACATGGAGGGAATCATGCAACTCAAGCGCACGTATACCGGGTTGGCTCTGACTGTGCGGGTAACAGCAAGGCAAACCGAACCGCTGTTCTATGTTCATTCTATTCATCTGCACTCTCCGGGACGGCACGGGTCGATCTTATTCCGCTAGTGACTCTCGTCTCCTGTGCACCCTAACGCAACATTCCCGGCTCTTCATTTCAGTCGGATATCCAGTAGACTTGGAGAGAGTGTGAGGATTCCAAGTTGTGTGCTGAATGAAGTATTCCCGGGTTTGAATTGCCCGACTAAAGAAAACACAGCTGAGAGATTCTGTGTTTATATACTTTCTGCATGGACATTTCTGTTTCGCAAGATCTACAATAAGAATTACATACTTATAGTATCCGTGTTATTGCAACCTACTATCTCATAAATTCACATGAGACAGGTTCTGTTTTTTCAAGATTGCTCCACTATTTACTATTTGTAAGGAATATCCAAGCATCTCTTAAAGAGTGTAAGTCTTTCCCCTATTTTTCAACGTAACCAGCGCAGTCAGAACTCGAAACTATTCTGATTGTAATGCTAATGTCATTAATTATCCTGTGAATGTGACACGTTTAAAACCTCCTGGTTAGTTAGCGTTTCCGCGCATTCTGAATTCTGACGCTGACTCTACACTCAAGAATTCACGTCTAAGACTGTCAACCCAACTACTCATACCGGCTCGGTTTACTCTGTAGGAACAGTGTAAAGTCAACACACGAGTTGTGTAGTAAGTGAGGAAAATCGGGCATTTCGGAGTTTTCTCCTCGCTCTGTTGTTATTGTTGTCCAACGTGATGTGAGTTGAATATATAGAAGAGAACAGTTTATGCTGCATAGTTCCTCGCTTGACTTACATCCCATCCCACGACAAACACACGAGAGGAGGGCCAGGGGAAAAGAAACGGAGCTGATTGTCACGGGAAGGAACTGCCGGTTTAATTGCTGTTCTCTGTTGCACAACTGAAACTGACTGGTGAGACTTTTTCAGATATTTAACTAGACTAAAGCCAGTCAACCGCTATTCCTCTTCCTTATAATGCATTTATTTTACTTCAGCACGCTTTTTACTTTGCAGTCGACCTTCCCTCCGCGTATCATGGAACGACAGTCAATCCCTGGCATGCATGTCTCTCCCTTCTGTTTCTACAATTTGTACCTTGCTAAGAATAAACTTTTTCTTCGTGTTGATACTAAACACATGTACCTACGAGCACATTCTGATTTTGACGTGACTTGACAATAAAAGTGTGATTTTTTGCTATTATTACCACATGCTATCATATAAGGCTCTAATCTAACGTTTGTGAATACAATAGGCATAAACTTTAATGGATCGTGATAAGGAATTTTTTAATAACTATTTACTACGTAGTATTATGGACTTGTAGTGCTATTGTAAGTAAGCATCCATTAGTAGCACTAATGTACTACAGTGTAGGTGTTTTTTGTCGGGCTCCAACTACATTTTATTTGCATGTGAGAAAAAGAGCTATTCACTGTATTCACGGACAGTAAAGGTAAAGAAAGGGAAAAAGCAAATTGCTATGTGATTAAAGCTGTGATTAAGTATAATGTACATACACTACCTGGCGCTGGGTTTATATTATTAGTGTGTTGTTCGTAGGAGTTTATTTCCTCATTCAGCTGACTGCATGGCATTCTGCTGGACGGGAGTCAAATTAATGTTGAGCTCCTCTGCAATACAAGTCACTATATTTTATTATAAGTAAATGACTATTGTAAGCGATGTTGTTCGTCGGATTTGTTGTGTTGGTTCATTTGTAAATGGAAATTGTATTATTTTTGCTGGTTCTTAGTTAGTCTAGTCCTAGTTGGTAGGTGTACTCTATTATGTATGCCACTGCAGTTGGAGTTTGGTAGTGTCTATTAGTACTTTCGTCAGAGTATACTATAATATTGCGCCTCGTTTCCTATCTAACTCATTGCCTAGTGTTAACGTGCACATTATTTTGGCTAAATCACCGAAATTCTCTGGCAGTGCCAGTAGCGAGCAGACACTTGGTAGAATACTCACAAGTAAAACTCGACTTTGTCTCTGTCCTTTATTATTCTTATTGCATGTAAAGATATGTATGATATGTATACGTAGCAAGATACGTAGGTATGTCTTCTGTAAACTACGTGTACAACTATTATTATTATTATTGCATGGAATCCCGTAAAAAGACGGAAACAAGGGTGATGGCTCTGGAATGCAAATCCTGCACAACAACCAAGAAGCTTCTTCTTGTATTACATTACATCTAGGATGTACGCATGCTACACTAACAGTGTAAGATACGAGTATTTTTTACCTCCATATACATATACTATACACAATATGTAACACTTTGAGTCTGTAACACAGTCTGTATTAAAACACACTGGTACGTATTAAAACGCGTAAATTTTCAAATACAAAATATTTTCAAGCTGTCAAATTTTTTCTTGTTCAAGGACATCAACTTTTGATAGCAATTGTATTTTCAGAATCTCGCTAAAACATTGTCAGAGACCGACATTGATTTGACATGATTTACATGTATTTATATTTATATAGCATTACTTACGAATTCGTCATAATTAAGTAGTGTGTCCATTCATGCTACAAATAGAAAAATACCAGTTTGAATTATCTACATTTAAAATATTGTGACATATTCAGATTACCGGTGTGTGTTAATGCAAACGGAGTAGGAATACAAACAGCAAGATATCTATATTTAAATAAAAGTAGTGAGCTATCAAAGGTAATAGGTAGTTGTAGCATTAAGTTGTTTATTGGTTTCTGTATATTTTTGTATCTTTTGTGCTGTAGTATAGTGAATAAGAGTTGATAATATTGCATATCGTTACTGGCTGTCATAGCCATTCTCATAATACCCTGTTGTTTGCATAAATATGTATTATATGCACTGTTTCGCTTGAGTTACGTTTGCCGCTTATTACGGTTACTTTTGCTGTGGGTGTCCCTCCCATGCGATTGTAGAACTGAGAACAACAAGAGACTAAACGTAAGGAAGGATAGGATGCTCTAATACGAGAGTATTTCACGTTAGTTAGAACAGTGAATGGGGTAGATTGAATTTTCCTGAGAACTTTCAACTTTCTCCAGTCAAACTCCAATCGTCCTCCTCCCTTTCTCTTTCATTATGAAAATCTCATTTGCAATTCTACGACGATGTCAGGAGTGCCTATGTGCATTGTAGTCTGCACAGACAGAGAGACTCTCTAGTCAATTTCGTCTTGATTACATGTATTCAAGGGCCATTCATTTGTTGTAAATAAATTCAGTTTGGACAGAGAGAGGAGATATGTTTTCATTTTACAGGAGCTATAAAGACGCGCCAGTTGTTAAGTAGACATGTACAATGCGAACAATAACTATACATTATACATTGCTCCGTATGAGAGACAATGGAATTCTATTGTGTTACTAATACTCTACTGATGTGATGTATTTTATGTGTAGCCATATAAACTATATGCTACAGATACTGCTATAGGACTACAATCACAATCATACTTATATACATACTACAGACAGCTTATATTCGCTTCTGTGTACTGTGTGGAATGACAAAGACAAAATTTATTTTCGAACACTAATGCTCTCTGCTTGAGATTCTTTTGGCTTCCTTTCTTTTTCACTCTTGGTTGTCTTGTCTCTTCTGTTTTTTCCCAAAGTCCATACTGTACGATACTATACTAACGAAGAAACTTCTCCAGCCTTGTGACATGTACCTAGACTCTGGATGTATCGTCCGGAGTACTTAAGTAGGGACGGCACGACAACTTTACTTTTACAACCGAAGCAAAGAACCTTGTTATTACTTACATTATTGTATATCTAGGTGACTATAGAACAGATATAGATGTACATACCCACTATTTTTATTTGAATCTATTTACATTTGAAAGCACAATTTCCATTGTATTTCTATTGTTTGAGAGAACATCGACACGACAAGAAAACACTAGACATGGCGTAGACACTGCTGATTTGTTCCTCTCTGGCCAATTTGCTCATGCAAAGTGTTATCGATTTCAGAGACTCCTCTCTCCATGCACTGCTGCTGTTCCTTTTGATATGTGTGCATGTACTTATGCACAGGCACCTACATAAATAAGAATGCAATCCCTAGTACATATTTTATTTGCTACTGACATAGTCCTCTGAGTGGTTTCTTTAGATTGAGGTCGTGTGTCTTCTTACACGAATCCTGTCACTTCACAAAGACAACTGCCCTTTTTACATTTTGCTTTATGTACAACCCACACACTCAAGCACCTAAACAAAAGAAAGGAATAAGTCGACATAAAACAGATAACATTATTCCATTGACGATCCAATTCAAATAAACCAATGTATAGTACAGTCCCTCATGGGTTCCAAATTTATACGCTTTGGATTTACTAATCATATGAATGGATTCAGTCCAGAGATTCTGTAAATCTCAAAGTTTTCCCCTTAGGATTTAAATGCACGCTTACAATTTGTTAAGCATTGTAAGATCTTACAAAGAAAGTGTCGCAAACTAAGATGAATATGTTAAGATAGTGATGAGATAAAATGTAAATAACATATGAATAACATAAATAATATCAATTGCAGGTTCTATTTTATGTTTTCCAAAATGATATTATGTGACTAGAGCACTAATGTAATGGCTATCGATCAGGAATGTCTAATCTTGCTAATAGATTTTCTGCTTGGATAAATGTGTAGTGACTATGTAGAGAATTGCAAGTATAGAGAAGGATCTGTTCTAAAAGAGACGATGATTCGAAAGCTATCCATAGAAATCAAAGGAGTGGCTGTAGCAGCTAAGTCAAGTGAAGTCGGTGCTCAGAATCAAAGCTGATGCTGTAGGCTGACAAAAATATATAAATGGAGGAGTGTGTCAGCCACAAGCAAGAAAGTATGGCTAATGTGTTAGATGAAGAAGAAAACAAGTAGAGAACAGAGCACTTCTCTTGTTCCATCTGCACAAATACATAACACTCGCCATAAGTAAGTAGGCACTGCTCGGAACATCTAAAACAGAAGTGGACGAGTCTGAGTATGAGCTATCCAATCCACAGTCAAATGCAGTACTAAAGCAATAGAGACAAGCTGCTTCCACATCTTCTCCTCCTTCCGTATGCTTTTTATGTCCAACTCTCGCTACTTCAATCTAAACATAGTGCCACTACTCCCTTTCACCATCTTCACATACTACCAAAGTGTGAGATCTCTAAGATATCCGCTAGTTACTCCTCTGTTCTACAAGTTACTATAACTATATCGTATACAAAGTACAAGTCAGTGTTTACACGGTCCGAGAAAAGTAAATCTCATACAACTTTCACCCTCACCTTTTCATCCAATAATTGAATTTCAACAAATGGAACTTTCTCTTTTGCACGAAATTCACTCTAACCGAAAAGTGAACATTCGTGAAAAATAATTCATGTGCTTTTTAGGATTAAAACATGGATTTACATTTAAGTGGTGAAAGTTGTATGATGCGTTACTGTTCTCGCACTCTGTATCTGAGGGGCCATAAGGCAGTGGCTGCAGACAAAAGCTGTAAATTAGTGCGTTACATATAGTTATAATATTATGTAGTATTTCTATGTATAGTTCGTTCTATTGCATCAAGACAGTTCTTTCTTGCTAGAGGAATAATTGAATTCTCCACTTGAGACTTTGATTAGATTTTCGTTTCTCACTTGAGACAAACAAGACAGGCCGGCAAGGGAGGCAGGCACACTAAAACACAATACAAACACTCGGAGCACTTAGCACTCCAATCAGTTCCTTTTGTCACTGCCACGCCAATGCCAAGCCATGCCACTGAAATGAACTCCTTTCTCTTCCTCTTTTTACTTCCCCCTACACAAGACATCGCAATTCACAACAGTCCCTTGCTTAGCACTCAACTAAATTTTAACGAAGCACAAAACTAACGGCAGAAATTGCACGTAATAATATTATATCCATCTACACTGTATATCATGTTACATAATATTATATACCTCGATGTAATATTATGTATTAAATAAAACTGCATGTGGAGAATGCGAATAAATTGCATCAAAACCAGAAACTTTTTCAAGACGTCTGAACATTAGTTGTTGACTTTGTAGGCCCGGCCTAGAAGCTAAAGAATGGCAGCGATATCATTTCATTATACACATTAGTGCAGTAATTGCACTTTGTTCTCATCCGAAAATAATTTCCTATGTGCGAAAATAAAACGTGCCAGGGTGTCCATTCATATATCATCCGATATGCCAGAGAAATAAATTATCTTTGAAAAAACTCTTGTCCTAACAAGAGATATTAAAAATGAGCATTCTTACTGTATACTAAAAGGCTAGTGATTTTAAGGATGGAATAATCTTTGAACTCGTTAGCAGTACGCAGTCGCGACGAATTAGACATCAATTGTAAGTACATTTTTTCATATGTCTCATTCCGAGTCTTCTTCAATCTATTCATCATCTGACCACTTGTCTTCAATGGCATCTTCATTTCGGTCCTCTTTAGGAAGTGGAGACACTTCTTCCGTATACAACTTAACTGTCTACTCAGATTGACCTAAAATGCAAAAGTAGGCACGTGAACTCTTTTGAATTAATCTTCCAAATGCCTTTCGAACTGTCATTAAAATTCTGAAAGCGAGTCTTTTGTTGTCTATCTGCAGTGACAGCCCAATTTCGATTCTGAAAGGTAAATGTACATGACATTGAATATTGGATGAAACGCATATTTGGTATCGAACTAAACTAGATAATTTCTTTTTCTGGAATCTGGACACTGGAAATGCGAAACGGTATCACCTTTGATTTAGTTTGGGCCATTTCCTTAGAACTGTTGAGGTATCTACGGACTGGGATAAAATTCCTAATTCATGAATTATTGGAAAATGAAAACCTACCTCAAGGAAATGATTCTTGAATGAAATGACGCAAATTCCGAAAGCTTGTATATATAAAAGAGTATAAATGGATGATAAAATAATAATGTCACGATACGGTAGATATGAAGAATAAAGAAAGTAATCTATTTTGCCCCAGATTTTCTGTGCCCAATCTTGGTTGAGATGTTGAAAATAGAATAGGACAACAGATGTCAGATAAAATTGACATTACATTAACAAACAAATGGTTCAGACTTTGCAACTATTTAATAATGTGCTTCGTGTAATGGAAGTAATCAAAAGAAACTACTGTTGCATCATTGTTATGAATATTGACTAGACAAAAGAACTAGATGGAGAGGTGGGGGAAACTCTATTGGTTGACCCCAGGAGACAAAAGCTATTCGGAGAGAGACTATTTTGGACTCCCTTTAGGTCCTATTGCGATATCTGTACTGTCGATGCATATAACATGACATAATTCTACAGTCACACTGTACACATATACCTACAGCATATCTGCAAGATATCAACACTTGTACTGTTGAGCATACTCCGAGAGAAACTAGCTTGTGGGTCCAGACACCTTTGGTGGTTTGGGTCGCAATGCTATGTGTCATTGTAAATGAAGTGAACTAATGTAAAATAACTGGACTGGAGAAAAGAGCCATGATAATACTAACAATACCGATATAGTTAGTATTTTCGTATTGGGGGATTTCCTAGAATTTATATTTGTGTTGGTCAAGAATGGAAATGGAAGGAAAAGCTACGCCAGGAGTCGTTTGTATTAGAGTAGATAGGGGAACATGGTGTTTATGAACATGGACAACTATTACAAAGGCAATATCATTTTAGTATGCCGTCAACTGTCCTCCTTCTGGACCAATGGACATAATAGCTTTGAACTGGACATTGTGAAAGTGATCGTGATCTGAACGGAACTGAACCGAAACTGACGGACATCGCACACATCCCATCGCATCACTTGCTCCTAGGCAGTCAGCTCGAGTCACATCTGTCCCTGTTGACATCAACACAAGTCGGAGTCCACTCTAGGATGTCGACCTAGATAGAATGCGTCGTGTTCAGACCAATGTTTTACAATTCGCAGAAAACTATCCCGAATATTATTGTTTATTCAAACTGCTTTTCTTCTGTTTGCCGAATGTTGTAACTGGGGGTTGGAATGTTTTGCTAGTTATTAAACGCAGTTTTTCTCTATTGCACTACTGTTGAAAAGACGCAGTAAATTATAACCTTTCTAATATAAAGGCACGCTGTTTGCTAACAATCATACTGAAATGTCATACTTAATGATAGCCATTTAAAACGATTAGGAGATTAGTAATTCTGAATCTAAACAAATTCTCCAAATCGCTAGGTGGTAGGAGTTCTATTTGTATTTATGGCATTCGATGCTACCTTTGACAGTCAACAGTGTTATGTACACACTCCTGGTTTGTACAATGGTAGAGATAATTGCGCACTTGTCTGTGAGATATACATTTGGTGAATGCAGCACATGATAAAATATTTACAGGTTGGATTTCCCAAAAGATTTTATCAGCACAAGAGAGCTATTAATGTGCCTGTGTGTCAGAATGTAAAATTGGTAATCACAGTGTGCAGTGCTCAGTGGCAAGGAAAATGGCTGATATGGTAGATCACACATGTAAACGACATTACGCTAACTGTAACTTTAGACAGCAGTGCTTTCGTAAGACCCAATTTACGATGAAAGGAAAAGTCATAACAAGTTTTTATTATACCTTTCAGATTGAGAGCGGAAAACGGGAACGATGGTGGAAGTCGACACCCGAGAGTGGTATGGCACTCGGAAAAGGCATTGACTATGTGTAGAACAAGCAAACATGGATTCTTTCGTCCTGTCATTACAGAAGTTGTGGATAATAGTGTTGAACTGTAAAGATTAGTAGTACATATGTATAGAGAGATAAATGATGGGTTCGTGAAATAGATTTGATCTTTGACAGCTGAGCTTTGGCTTGGAATGGAAAACTGACGTGACGTCAGGGGTTGAAATTTCGTCAGTTTTCTTCACGAAGTAAATTTGAGGACGGCGTGAAGTGAAAATGATGTGGAATGAAGGGCGATGCCAGGAATTGTGTTTTTGCTATTTGTACAGACACACAGGGAAGAGATAGAGATGATTTAATTTATGGAGTGAGAAGAAGAGAAAGTTCAAGTAGTGAGGTGAACGAGAGTGGCGATGGCATCTGACAAATTATGTAAACAGAATGGTGCAGGGGCGTAGGTTGACGTTGAGTACAGTCGACTTCCTGTGGATTTAAACGAGACTTTCTTCTTCTGACTAATAATAATAATGGTATACAGAGAAGTCTTGGAAATGTCCAAACAAAAGTGAGTTGGTTAAACTAAACTGAAGTGAATTGTCGGGAACTAAAGGAAAGTACAAACATAACATAACGGTCGACATAAAGACATCATTTCAATAGATGAGAAAAGATCCGAGTCGCAGTCCCGACATTGTCGTCCTCTGAGAATTCCGGAGAAGAGGAAGAAGACTAATCTGGAAGACGAGGAAGGGGAGTTAACTCTCTGCAGTAAGTAATAAGCTTTATTTAGTTTTAGCTCTGATATTAACGCGTCTGTGGATGTATGTAGGAAGTGTTGCTAAGACCAACTTTACCTTTGTTTGTATTTGTATAGAGACTGGTTTGGCGACGGAGGGAGAGGAGGATGGCTAGTCTGGTGAGTCGCCTGGTTGCAGGCCTGGTGGCAGTTGTGGCTGTTCTGCAACTGGTCCATTTGGTTCTCTTGAATAAACTCGAGTCACGAAGACTCTCGGAACTTCATCATCTTCAGAATCATGTGGCTGGAGGGAAGGATCATCCACGAGAGTATTCACGTCTTCCGAGCTCTATTATTAATGGAGATTCTCGCACAGTAGGCCAAATGTATGGCAGACACGACGGCTATGACATCCCGGACTACGACGCCCAGAACGTGAGTCGACTTACATTATTATCATTTGATGGGCTTGCTCTTTTTTCTTTCTCCTCAATGTCTCATTCTCCTTAGTGCATAGCCTCACTTTCCCATACATTCATATGCAGCTTCTATATTTATACACATGCATATATGTATGTTATTCAGAAATGAAAGCCAAATGAAAGGAATCTCTTTCCTACCGAAACGACCAAGCGGTGAAAAGCAATCCGATATATCATAAGTAATACTTGTCATACTATGGATACACCTATATTGTACCTATAAGGACGTATTTTAAGATCTAATTTGACTTTCCTATACATTTATGAGGGAAAGCTAGTCTGGCCGATGCCGTGACGTGTGTAGCTACTGAATGTAAGCCGGGAATTCACTGCAGCTTTCTCTTTTTAACTCAGGGGCATTCTTTAGTCGGTGAGTGAAAGAAGGCAGGATTTTATATGTAAGTATGTGAGATACTTTCTCCTTCCTTTTTATGTCCGGAATTTTAAAACAAAATGGAAAACAGAGTCCAGTGTAACTTTTCCCTATAAATTGTTCTCTCATACTTGTGCACGCTCCGTAGTGTAAATTCACAAATGAAACGATAAGAAACTTAAAATATTACAAGAGTTGCCCCAGAGAAGTCTAAGTTTACCTCGGATCTACTTGATATGTGCTAAATAAAGCTCAATTGGAGCAAGTAAGTTAAGAGGTGCACATGGATTGTATTGAAATGTGCGTCGCTAGATATGTGCTTATAGCAGTAGTACTGAGCAATATATAAGAGTATGGAGTCGTGGTAAGCCGTAACTAACCAACCACATTGAAGTCAAGTCAACTCAGCTCTGTGCTCATCGTCAGTTCCCTTGGGAAATTTTTTTGCACAGCACAAAAGAGAAAAATGTGCGGACTGGGGCTCTTTTATATCCTTCATTCTCGTTTCTCAACACGAGCAAAACAAATCATGTCTCAAGATCCCACCAGACGAAAGGAGCGGGAGCAGAGCCCTCGGATTCCTTATTTCTTTTTTCCTTTCTATTTACCATTTGGTTTCCTCCGTCCCCAGTAAGAGAGCTAATATAACGAAGCTAAGCTTGTTTACCGAATCCTTGGATTCGTGTATCCAAGCCACATTGTTCAATATCTAACTTTCACATCCACAGAAGACAGGAATACATGCATTCATATATGCATTGCATTAAAAGAAGCCATGTCAGCCTGCTTACTGCTAAATCTTACAGTAGATTTACAGAGAGATAGAAAAAGAAATCCTCCCTTTGTTTTCGGGGTAATTTTATATGTATTTGGTACCTAATGTATACTAGGAGCTAGTATTATTTAAGTTGAGAGACAGATTGTCGTAAGGTGAAAGTACGCTTGTGAATAATATGAGTGTAGGCAGAGGGAATGGAGAAAGTTGGGGAATAGAATGGCTAGAGTAGGGCTTTGGTTTGTGGATTGATGAGGAGGTGGCTGAGCTAAGCTAAAATAAGGAGAAACTTAAGGATAATAGATCGAGTGTTGGTTTCCCAAACCATATAGGGATGGGTTTCAGTGGTGAAGATGATGGGAGTTAAAGACATGCGAGAGAAAGTAAAAATGAAAGGCTTTTTTGAGGAAGAATGAAAGACTAGAGTCTAAATAGAGGCAAAGATGTATAAACTATTAGGAAAGGGATCTCTTGTTTTGTAACTTGCAACTTGCCTTCAGTCCTCTGTAGATTGAGTTGAGGGGAAGTATTGCCTTGTCTTCTTGATTTAGCTCTGGCTTCACTTGACTAAAAAGTAAAGTGCGTTAGTAAAAGTAAAATGGATAAGATATTCATACGAGGAAGCCACCGGAAAGGAAAGAATGAGGGCTCGTTCCATGGGCTTCGCAAAGCTTAGCTTAGCTCACTTCAGTCAAGTAAAATTTGTGAAGCCTTAGGGAACTGAAGACTCAAAGCTTCCTTCACATCAGATGTGAACTCAGAGGAGACCGGCACTCGCTAACTCACTTGACTTCTTTTGTGCATACCAAGGCTATCTTATCCAGACTTTCTCCAAGTCATACCATTATTTCTTATTTTTAGTTACTTTTACGGATGGAAAGAAAGCTTTCTTTTACCGATTCAACATTTCTTGCTAACTTGTTTGATTTTCCTTCATTCACAAATTTTTATCACGTATGAAAGTAAGAGGAGCTGTTGAGTATAAAAATTGTACAACTTTCTCCGGGTATTACTTTCTTGTCTTTATCTGTCATTGTAAGTAATGCTCACTTGAGATTTTCAGCATTGTAATGAGTGCTCAATATTGTTCTCTGACGAAGAGGTTTTGTGAAGATACCATAAAGTTTTCATGTAAGTGTTACAGTGAATTTTCCTGAGAAAGCAATAAATGGAGAAAGTTAATTCCAAGGTTTTTGGACATATTGTCACGTACTGAAAGTATGGAAGAGTAAAAAAGAGCTTCTTACTTACTTTTAGATGGTAGTAGACTTTAATTTGTACAGAATTGTTCATAGTCATTGTAGATATTGTAAGAATAGTCTTTCCTGGCACTTTCCTGTAATTTTGACTTTTCCTTTTTAAGAGTTTTTCCTTTGAAAAGATGGAGAATGAATGGGGAGGGAAAGGGAGGTTGGGACGTCGTGCCGGAACTGAAAACAATGAGACACTTGATTCAGGCGTTATGTGGACTGTTTTGTTACCATACGTCTCTCTCCTACTTACAATCCTTTTATTTCCAAGTTCTTCTTCCTATTCTTTAAAAATCCATATTACTGTCTACTTTCTACTTAATCGAAATTGAAGTGAAGTTTCAGGAGAAGAAAAACTTAAAGCTAGGATCTACTGCTGAGAGAGAGATGTGCTTTTGTTTCAAATTTGATTTTCCTAGAGCACATCAAAGGGTTTATAAGAAATAAATGTGTAGTGTGCGTCTTTGTTTCATCTGCGTATATCTCTATTATTTAATATCGCAACTTTGTTGTGTACCTCCTCCTTTTATTTTGCCTTTCGAACAAGGCATGACTTTTGTGAATTCTTTCTACCAGGCTGGAACTGCCTGACGCTGGCAGAGGAAAAGAGTTATAAATTAAGAATTAAATATCCAGAGTTGGAATATTATACGAATTTCCTTTGGGATTCGAAAAAGACGAAGTTTAGCAGAAAAGCGGAGTTACGAGTCAAGTTAGTTTGTTGATGCGACCTAAATCTGACAGAATGTTAGAGTAAGAAGTGTTGTCTAGTTTACGTCTCCGTTTTCCTATTATTCCTTAGGAATTTTCTTGGCAAAACAGGCATTACCTATACCCAAGTAGTATAAATTCCATTTCATCACAATACACTGACAGTGAGTTATCCACGTTTAGACATCCTTATCAAATTTCTAGGTAGAACCCACCACTACTCGCCAAAAATAGTATTATTTTCGCAGATACTAAAGAAAATCTGTAGGTAAAGACTGGATGTAGTCTCTTCTATCTTTCAGTGCAGCCTTCTACTCAGAAATGGTATCGAAAACTAAACTGTTCTTTTCCCTTTTACTTAGCAATGGTATCAGATCAATGCTTGACTACTGATAGACGGCCACTTGAGATCTTCTTTGAGTACCCTGTGCCTTCAGCTATGCCATGTCATTCCAATTCAATGACTGGAGTAAACCACTTAGGAGAAATCCCCTTTTTCCAGGCACTATACGTCATACACCATGGATTCAATAAATGCAGACTAAACCCCTACTGCTATGTCTGCACACACAGCTAGATATATATTTTACTTTACACCGCAACACGGGGAAAGTCTGAAGGAAAGATAAGCTAAATGCGATAGTCGCTATTGTATTGTATTCAACTCAAAGAGATGAAATTCGAACGAGTCCTATCTACCTAAAAAACCAAATTTTCTCTCTACTTTATTTCAATACAACATCGTTTGGCTTTCAAGAGAAAACTCATACCACAGTTAAAATACATGTAGAGATACCATAGACACATTTTCCTACGATTTACAACAGGATGATACTGGTAGTTATTATATCCGTATATTTTTGGACGACAACGGGCAAAAAGGGATAGAATAAAATACTTGTCCGACATAAATACATACTACAGTAGTACGTATGTACACATGCATCTATTTTTGTGTAACACTATCAGAGACACAAGCATTATTATATACCCGTTGGGATACCCTCAGTAAGTTGTGTATGTATTTTACGAAGAATGGCATAAGTTGTGGACCTGAATTGAGTGATTCGGTTGAGTGAAAAGGTAGGGGAACGAGATGGTTTCCTTTTTCTCTTTACTTTTACCATTTTACATTGAGTTGGGTAGAGCAGAGTGACTTTTCTTTTGGAGTGGTTCGTGTATCTCTTTCTCTGCTTCAATGAACTAAATTTGATATGCTCTGAGACTGAGCCAAAGCCAGACTTTTGAATGGAACATCGTCTCATCCCGCCCATCTCCACGCTATTGATACACAAAAATAAATATGAACTCTTCGGTTCCCAGAATAAATACCGTCTCAACTTACACAAAAAGATTCAGCTTCCTTGCACACATTTCTTTTCGGCAACTAATGTTATTATACATTTTTCAGTAGTTTACCTATACACTCGCTCTCAAATTCGAGTTACAAATCTCAATCAATTAAGTAACCCCTTCGGTTAATGTAAAGAAAATTATGTGTGCCCTTGTATATAATTTTCTCCGTGTTCATGATGTGTGTAAAATGAGTTTGTGCCTAGAGAAAGTTTATGTAGGAAAGTTGGTATTCAATAATCTATTGGGAAAAACGGGGGAAAGTAAGGTCTGGGGGCTAGAGTAGTGGTAGTAAATTGCAGTAAGTAGTTTAGCTATAGGTTAGGGAAACGAAAGCTTTTAGTTTATTTAAGTAGAGAAGTGTGATGGGAAATGATATCTGAGCTATTACCACACATATGCGGATGTAGTACCTGAATACAAGTAACATAAATCCTGCAGTGCAGTAGTGTAGTGTGGTTTGTGTGTGGATGAATTGGATACATTACGAAAGGCACAATGTTACATGTTGGGAGTGTAGAGTAAGTACATGGCGGGTAGTACATAAATATTGCATTACGTGGCGTTAGTTTGGCATAAGTACGGCGTGCTATGTAAAAAGATCTTTATGGATCGATGACTCAAATCCTCAATCAGAAAGTTTTGAAAGTAAGCGAGAGGAGAAGGAGGAGAAAGGAAAGTAAAGGTCGATAGATTTGAACTAAACTAAAAGAGATTACACGGGAGATACGTTCTACTTATGAAATATCATCATCTCGGCTTTTGTGCTTTATGGGCTTCCCACGACTTCCCGTTTCCACCGTCTACTTCATATATCAACCTTTTCCTCCTATCCTGCACGCCACGCTACGTTCTCAGCTTTCTCTCTCGCACTAAGTAGAATGTATGGACTACCGGCATCATAAGAGCCGCTGTGTGTCTACCGGTTGATTTACTCAGTCCTCCACAGAAATAGAACTACCCAGTCGTCACTACGTAGTAATGATATGTCTCGACTCAAATTTAATGGCATTACATATTATGCAGACAGGACACACGTTCACGCAGAGCCAAAGTAAATTTTCTCTGTTTTCCCTGGATTTATGTAGATAGAGTCTCTTCCACGAGATTCTCTCTATGTAAAATAATATTCTGGAACATACATGCATACTACACATTACTGCTAATAATAATGGATTGTCCGTCAGGTCTACCACTACGTGCTACTAACTTACCTCGTATGCATCTCCAATTCAATGATATGCAATGTACATATCCGCAGATCCTACATGCGAATGAAACAAAGTAAATGAAACTACGGCTTCGGCGGATTTCCAGAGTCCGCTCTATTCTGTCGGCTTGTTTCCAATTACAAGTCTGTGGGCTCTAAAATGCGGGCACTCGCACAGAAATTGAGCCTCCGCGTATATGTGGTGAGCTTCCCATGTACTTTCCTTAGAAACTTTCATTTGGATTTGCTTTGGTTTCCATATTCACTTTATTCTCTCTATCATTCATCTCTGTGCAGATTGCATTGTGTTCCCAGACTCTATATATAGCCTTTTATGTACGCGTAGTCATTGTATAGCTAATCCACTGAGTTATTGGAGAAAGCATGCACTGCATCCACCAGTCGTTATTACTGAACACAACTGAGCCTCATACTCCAATTTAGCCCATAGGTGAATTCGAGTTGACTTTCCTTGACATAACTTCCTTCTATCTTTTCCTCTGCTCAAATAGCGGAACACAACCCAACACCCAATCCTACAAAAGCACAACCCTACTTATTAGTCCTAATCCCAACTACGTATTTCCCGATTTCCTCGTCTACTTACTCTAGCTAGCTTTCTAATGCCAAATAATATAAACTCTAATGCAATGCCACAACTCAGTGGAAGACTGAATAATATTCGCTATGGGAGATAACACTGTACTTACAGATACTGTCTACATTATATTTAATGAAGGTATATGAACAGAACCACCAAAATTACTCACCTATTTAGACATGGACCAATACCAAGAATACCAACTCATATTAGTACTAATAAATAGTAATATCTCTGTGTAATGTATGTTATATACAAAGGAACTATACACTAGGTGCTTTCTGGAATTCGTCCTAATTATTTATATGCTCAGCCATAAACGCTAGGAAGGTTTCCATTTCCATTACTGAAAGTACTTTCTTGTTTATCTACCTAAGTTTACTAAATTAATGCTTTCAGACCACTCAGAATGCTGTAGTGGTTGTTAGAATCAAGCCTTATCAACAAATAAATTCGTCATTTATTTCTCTCATTACATTACGCTCAAAATTGTGATTTGTAATTAAGGACACACAGAGATGGTACAAGAGGGATTTTTTAACTACTTGTCATAATACTTTCACCAACTAAGCAAAACTTATCTTCTCACGTCTATTATATAAAAATTGATTTCAAATCTCTAAGTTGAACCTTTATTTCATGTGCGTACAATCTGTGGAAATAAACTGATGCGATTCAGAGACTTTCGACAAAGGTAAAAACTAGCTATTCCTGTTTGTCAAAAATTCTTGTTTAACATCTATACAAGATATAACAGAATGAAATTCATGTTATTAAAATATTTTAATTGACATATTACTTACTAATAATTTATCCAATTATAATTAAACATAATACCTACTTTGCTTATAGTTGTTTATTTACGATTTTCAGAATAAATGTCATTGGACTGCTACACACGCAGAGATACTCCAAAATGTAATGAGCAAACTAAAGGAAATTTTCTTAAAATCAATTTATTACATGCTTTCGAAAAGTTAGCTGCATATAAGTATACAGTTTGAGCCCATTTTCAAGTTTTCATGCTCCAGGTGATCCAGTTACCATAATGGACATTACTTATTCTGCTGCAGTATCTGTTGAGGCAATCATTTTAGATTATTTGCATCTCACAACTATGGCAAGAATTTAAAGATAATTTGAATGCACCAGGATGGGTAGACTTACGGCTCATCAAGACGAGTTCCCTTATTATTGCTACTAAATGGCTATGTACGTCACGAATGGAAATCGGAGGAAAGATAATGATTGTGTTACTTGACAAGAAAGACGGATTCTGCAGAGCACTCATATTAATAGTTCTCGGTACATGTGAACTATTCGTGTTCATTTGGAGAAGGTATAGACTGTACTGATTTGGTTCTCTATATTCTCGTGTGCACAGAGCAGAGATAGATAGAGTAGACTAATAGCAGATAGGAATGTGTTTTCGTGTTTGCAAGTACCTACTTGCCCCTGTCTTGCATTAGTCTCCATTTATGCGAAGGGAGAGATAACTGAGTCTTGCAAATCTCACGCTGATGCTCATCTATCTCATTCAGTGCACTGTCGGCTGTACAATACACAGATTCACTGACAAACAACACAACATCATCAGACTTCTTCCACATACACAGCGGTCTCTCTGTCCTGTCTTCCCACTATCTGTCTGTCTTATCTCCCCGCTCTAATAGAAAACATCATGACACATGCAATCCTTTTTTAAGACATTCGTTTAAACACCGCCTTGTGCTCATGTGAAATCTAAAGTTCGTGCTAAATGATGTCGGAGGTAAAATCTTTGCTTTCAATGTCTACACCAGCATCACTACGAGACTCGGAGGTAATAACTTTATTATATCCCGATTATTAATCAAAGTCGGAGCAAGAAAAAAATATTATCTCTGACATTACAATCTCCTACTTGCAATGTATTTTAAGCTGATGCGGCAGTATTTCACTCGCTACAGTATTTCCCTCAGCCATTCTTTCTCTTCAGACATTCTGCAGCGTTGCAATATAATCGCAGTTGCTGTTTGTTAATTACCTCATATAAATTGACACAAACTTCCCTTCTGAGAGATTTTATGTAACATGCATGCAAATTACTATACAAGAAGGGATTCAGAGCAGTTAGAAACGCAAATTGTTTTGCAACTTTTCGTCTTTTAGACAAAAAATTGATTGAATCTTAGAAAGTGGGGTGTGGTGTTTTTGGTGGTGACATTTTTTGGACTTGATGTTGATACAATAATTTCAGTGGTACACGTCAGTACAGCCCCCTGTATTGGGGGCTGATGAAGATTAGGATCTTCTGGTTATAAATATATGATTAGCTGATTGCATTAGTCAAATGAATGTCATTATAGCAAGCAAGATCGTGAAGTGCAGATCATACGTACCATTCTGTAGCAACATAGCTATGCAGTAATGTAAGAGAAGCAAGGTTTAAATGACGGAGGGAATAACTGTCTTAGGAGAAATACTGATGCAGATTCGTAGTTTTGCTTCTGAACTTCTTACATACAAAGGTACAAATTATTTTCAATTACACATTCGGAACATCATGTTGTACGTACTCTTGTTCACATCCACATTTCCTATAGAATTAGGGTGCCATTATGTATATCAGCTGTACAGCTATGCCCTGAATGAAAAACGTTGATTCATTACTTTAAAGATAATAAAGCGAGTGCAAAACTTTTTTTCATTTGAACTATGTCTTATCCATATCCATCTTGGTGTGAATTGGTTTTTCTGCTGGTGTTAGTTATGTATATCATGTAACCTCACGCTACGTTTGGCTTTGTCTCCCCTTCCATATAGCTAGACTTGTCACAACCTGAATAGAAATTCATACATGAAAATCATAAGGCCGGGCATAAAAACGAAGAGGCAGGAGGAGAATTTCGGATATTCTTTGTTGATGGAGCGATGAAGAAATATTGTCGTGTTAGCATTACACGGGAGGAAAGGAAGAAATAGAATTGTGATGTGGGGCTTCGCATCTTGCTTGGCTGTGATCTATGTTCGTCTCTTTTTCTCTGTCCTATGCCGAGTTGCTAACGGAAGCCAACAATTTTCAGTTCCTCTCCATGACTTTAGTTTCCTTGCCCTTCCATTCTCCTTCTGTTCAGCGTAGTTTGCTTCAGATCAGAGTTTAGTTCAGTCCGTTGGTGTTACTGATGGTTATGCAATAGTACCAGCCCCTAATAATATACGAAACTACTATGCTAGGCATGGTCGAATCTTGAATTCTAAACAGGTAAGGACAGACTGAGGGGGAACTCAAAAGATTCTGTTCGGGATTGTTACTCCTATAGGATGATTTTAGGTTCAAAGCAATTTTTATTGACTTGGGACACTGTAGATTGTACTTTTGGAGAATCGCTATATGGACCAAACTAACGACTCTAACCGTCGCTTTGGCTGAATAGACTTAGGTCAGCTTTATTAAATTTGTATCACGCTGGCAGTTTTATTAATACTGCCGAAGATTTATAATATAGGTATAATCCATGAAACCGTCTATTCCAAATAGGAGATGAAGCAATTTGACTTGTGTGAACAGTAAGGAAGCTTTTGTTAATGCAGACATACGGAGGTATGGTGTGAAGTGAATGACAAATTCCTTCTGTGCATGGAATTAAATATGACATTCCTCTCATCTCCTTCCTGTTCTCGGATTTTCTTCCGAGAAAATGAATTGTGAGGAAGATGATCTCATGAGACATATGACATGACACAAACCAAGCAAGTCTCCTACAAATGTACGACATATTCCTCTCTACTCGTGCACAAATTTTATTCTCCTTTCGAATTACATCCTTATTGCAATAGATCTGTATTCCCAAATGTACACAGACAGAGAGGAAAGGAATGTACGAAGGATGATATTTCAATTGGAATCAACACAGAATACTCAAAATTTGGAGATTGGGTTTTGGAAAGTCACGATTCCAGGAGATTGACTCAATGCAGAGAAATAATGAGGTTTACATTTTCTGCATCGGCACATATTTTCATAGTGACCCTCGGGGCCTGATTTCAATAGTAATCACGGTTTTTTTCGACAGGGGAGACGAAAAATATTTTTCAAATTTTTGATATTCTGAAACCGAAAATAGTAAGGTCGGTCCAGTTTTAGTGCTTCTTTTTTGATACTTTTTCAACTCTTAGGTGTTTTCAAAACCTGGATTTCCCGATTT
>JABASH010001219.1:0-28274 GCA_019776445.1 Tomocerus maximus | reverse complement strand
TAGTTCAATGCTATGTTCTGGAATATCATATATTATGTCTGGTAAGTGTATCCTATCATGATCTCTCTTGAAGTCATTTCCGTTAATGATATCTTCATTTCTCGAGTCGGTATGTACAGACGAATGGTCAATATCATACAATATAGTCTCCGACTCTGGTTTATAATGTTCTATCGGAATAATGCTTGGGTTAGTTTTATATTTTTCATTTTCATGGTGGTCAGGTGTTTTGCGGTAGACATCTGATGACCCAGGATGCTCCTTGATTTTATCTGCTAAAACTTGAGCATTTGTAAATGAGCCAGGAGTTCGACTGTAGTCGATAAGATGAGGATCATAGGATAATTCTGGCAAAACAGATTCAGAGTTTTCATCTTTGTGCAAATGTGTTGCGCTGTCATGATAAGGACTAATATCATAGTAAGGTGGAGGAGGTGCAGGTGGTTTCGGTTCGTTTTGATGCGCATCTTCATGATGGTGTGGATCATTTTGATGATGGTCATGGTCATGCTGTTGAGGATGATGTCTGTGAGGACCGTGATCATGAATTTCTATGTCTTCGTAGATGTCTGCCCCATTCGGTTTTAATGGGACGAAGACTGGTTCTGCAATTTAAACATTTACAATTTAATCCTAAGGCCTAATGTATCCGGACTTTTCATAAATTCAATAAAATTCAGTTTAAACTGCAATGAATGCAATTAACTCAGTCTTTTCAATAAATTCGTCAGTTTTCAGTTGAAATTGCAAGAGTCAAATTAATTCTAATTCGATAAATACGATTAAATTCCAATCAATTCAATTAAATCCAGAGATTTTTTTTCTGTGTCATAAATATAGGTTCTACGGGCAATTGAAATGTTGAAGTTTCAGCAAAAAATGAATTAAAATGTCGAAAGCCATATAATTCTCAATTGTATGTACTTATTAGTATAAGCACAATAATATAGTAAGTCGTATATAATGTTTCCTTATATACCTTCTTCGATTTGAATTGGCATTGATGAAGTTCTCCATTCTGTAGGATGATTGACAATAGGTCCAAAGCAAACTATAGCTTTAATGTCAGCATGAGGAATTTTTAAAACAGTTTGTCTTCTGTGAGCAGTTTTGAAGAATCTGTCCCTGATAACATCGGCTGAAAAAAACATTTTAACATTTCAGAATGTACATATCCTATGAATTGGAACAAGAATTTAAAAAACCTGCCTGCAGGTATTTAGTATTTTTACGCATTCGCGAAAGTATCATAATAGTTTTTAAGGTTTGTCTCTTACGAGTTTAAGCCGGAATTACTACCTTTTTGTCTTTTGCAGTTGCATACTTGCAGTATTCGTTATCACAGTTAACTTAATAGCAATAAAATGTTCCTTGGGTATATATCTTTCGATTAATAAAATATACACACTTGACAATGGGTTAAATCGTAAAATATACTGCAATTTAAGTTGTAATACCATTTTTGCTAAATCCGTGGTCGTGACCTTGTCGTCTTATCTTAAGTGAATAATAAAAAAAAATCTTGTACTTGAGACGCATCTGACAGATACGTTTTGGGGCAATAAACAGAATAATAAAAACTTGTGCACCTTATCTTGATATGTAGCATACAGGATTACACTACATTACAATGCAGACACTACATACTACACACGTAATAATAAATTCATAAATACCTGTAGTTCATCCTGTACATGTTGAAGAATGAATCATTGACTTTAACTACTCAAGTAGAATTCCCAGGGTTGCTTATTGTGAAATGATAGTCATTAAAAATCTTTGAATTTAAAAATATCCATTTTCTTAAAATTCAAGTGTAGTAATAATTCCTTAAGACAATGCTGTACTAGATTTGTCTGTAATTTCGAGGATTGGAATTGACATGTTGTTGAGCATGGATGCTAATTTGCTGTTTTAAGTGATTGAATTAGCAAAAGTGTATGGGTCGAGATTGTGAGGGGTAAACACATAACGGTTAGTAACTTGGCATTCGCAACCTTGATATTCACAGACAGAATGATACAAAATTCAATCAATGTATTCTGTGCATGCTACGGAACACTCAAAGAGAAATCTGTCTTATTCTGGTAGTTCAAGTCAAGTCTCTTAGGGATATCTCAATAAAGCTTGAACAACATGATTCAATTTCTCGACACATAGTCTGGGTAATAAAATAGAGCCTGTTCGCCTATGTAGACAATGTAGGCCTAGACCTGGGCTAGTAGATCTATTCTATCGTGATTAGGTGAGTGAATGACTCTTCTCATGTACATAATATTGTGCATGTGTACACACTAACCTAGCTAGAGTAAGTATACTGAGTAATACTCGCAAAAACATCTTTGACAGGTAGTCTCAATGGAAATATCATAACATTCCACATTTACTACAATGTTTAAGATGTTTACAGGTACATGCACTCTACAATACCTATTAGTTGTTGTTCTCTTCTAAAAGCTATAATATTGCATATACTAGTAAAACTAGGTCAACTGGTTTATTCTTCATGTTACTAATCTGACCGTGTTTCCTAAATCGGCATGCAATATGTAATTCATTCAATTCGTCTCAAGTCAATCACGATTGATTGTTATTGTACAAAATGATTTCAACTTACTGTCTTCAACAAATTCAATATCACCATTTCCCCTTTGGAAGGCCCATCTAAATCCATATCCGAAATAGAAACGAGTTCCATTGCAGTGAAATTCAACTTGTCTCCCAACATAAACAGGATCCTTAGAGATTTTACGTAGTGTCATGATAGATTCTGCTGGTGGAGCCGTTTCGAAATCCAGAACTAATTCAAATTACAATATTGTAAACACTTGGACCATTTCGTAGAAAAATTAAGATCAAATTGCACTTACAGATATTTCCACGATTCAACAAATAAGGTTGATACTGAGTTATTCCTGGAGTAGTGCATTTGAACATCCCCATATCCCCATTGGGATCATCTCGGAGTTTCCATCCAGCGCAACCCACTGGAAGTGGTCCGGGATCTATCCACTTACTAGGATCATACCCAGCATTCCCTATTCGAGGTTCACAGCGATCTTCATCGAAGCAAACGCTTTTGATTTGGCAG
Organism: Tomocerus maximus; assembly: GCA_019776445.1. Classification (NCBI taxonomy): domain Eukaryota; kingdom Metazoa; phylum Arthropoda; class Collembola; order Entomobryomorpha; family Tomoceridae; genus Tomocerus; species Tomocerus maximus. The sequence goes on along the minus strand of JABASH010001219.1, from coordinate 25,183 downwards.
TCTAAAATTGAAGTGCAACCGGCCCATTGCAATCGCGGGACATAACTTGTCCCAGTGCAACACAACATTCTGTTATACTTGTAGTCATAAGAGAATTGTATCGGATACTTATCATGGAACGGATCATGTGGCTCATTGTACATTTTGAAACCTAAATAATTTCGTCAAAGTTACATTAAACTTTTTACATTATGCAAAGTACACTTTTTTCTTGCAACGAACCTTGTGGATACAGATTGACTTTTCTCCTCCTAGAATTAGATTTTGCAGTGCACATATAATTTCCATAGGGCTCCTTAAGATCTCGCATTTTGATCTTGAAACCTTTTCTTGGGTTAAAAGTTATTGCTGTATTTTCTTCGACTCTTTTAAATGTCCCCTGAAAGCATTTTTACATTCATATTATAATCTTCATTCCAATATTAGGTAGATTAAGGGTTTTTATTGTTCCTAAACCTTAATTTCAGGGTTTCCTTTATACAGAGAAACTTCTGCGGTTGAATCTGAAACTCCACAAGGTATATAAGCAGTTTCTTTTTCTTCTGGCACGTACACGGTTTTCTCTGCATTAGTCAGCAGTATATATTTCCCGTCGACTACATCATCACAGTATGAAAATAAAAACATGTTATTAGAGTCGATTTTAATTGCACATCAATTGTGTTTACTGTGCAGGGTGTTCTTCACGATAGCCAAAAAGAAACTTAAAAGTGAATAACTAATGAGAATGACTGGCGTAAAAAATTCTGTTTCTAGATAACAGAAAGTAAAGTACTTATGTCTCAACATCTCTGGTTTTCACACTAAACTGCACGCTTACACCATTAAAAACAACCCGTTTAATTCGTAAATCATACGATAATGGTGGGTATATTACAATATGAGTTATCCATATAATATTTGTAGTAAATTACTAAACGTTGAATGAGTACTTATATTAACCTAAAGTGTATGGGAGTCTTAGATTCAAAAGTAAATCCTACTGTCATTGTATAGAGGGGCTAATAAATCTTTAAATATCATCACTCAAAACATCCTTCCTTATTTGTTTATGGTGTACTTCATATTTCATTTGTATTACCGGCCGACAATGAACATTTTGTTGACTTAAGTATTACTTGTGCGTATTCTTGAAACAAAAGTCAAAACTAGGTAAACACTCAAGCATTTGTTTATCTCATCATGTTTTAAGCACTATCTCAATTTCACCTTTAGTATAATCTTCTTGTTTCTACCTAATTTATAAATTCTATTACTTTCCCTTTTCACAGATTTTGGTATTTACTGCAAACATTTTAATCATCCTAACACCCTAACACATACTTTGTTGTTGGAAATACAAGTATAATCGAGGAGTAAACAGTGAAAAGGTACATTTTTCATCGTTTAACAGAAATTCTCCTTTTGAGCTTTCAGAAGGTTCTATTTATCTCTGAAATAAGGAAAATATTCACTCGCATGACCCGATTAGAACGTGCTTGCCATACCCACTACGGAATACAATTAAAGTTTTTTACTTAGATGAACAACAATGATAAAATCACTGTAGTGGGAGTTAAACGGAGTTACATGTCATACCTATCGTCATTGAATAAATAATGACTTGTCATCTATTTAGCTCAATGAGGTCTTCATCCCATTTTTATTTTCTGACGGAAGCTTTTATCACAATTTGCCTCCCTATTTCTAGCTCACACCTGTAATCACCTTCTAATACTGTATGTACATATCTTACAATGCAATGTATCTATTTCAAGCTGTAATAGAGAATATTAAAAGAGTAGGGTGTACATAATCATGTAGAAAATTGCTAATTAATTGCACGTTAGTCCTACAGTTATATCATCACGCAGTAAAATGCTGTAAATAACAACAATGACGACATAAATTTCTTGAATTGTTTTTGTCTCGTATCTGTGCACGTGTCTATTTTATTTAAACTTATGTAAATATTTCCACAATAGAAGCGTAAGTGTAATGCGAATGAGTGTAGCATTAAGTGGAAAAGTAAACATAGCTTGTGAACAATGGTCAATTATTTAGTTCGTTTTTTGTTAGAAAATGGAAAGTTACTTGCCAGGAACAAAAACGTCGTAATAAATGGATATTTTTTCGTGTTCCGGAAGCATTCCTCTACAAATGTACCTTCCCGATTGGAACTCATCAAGTTTGTACATTAAGAGTATAGATTGATACTGATATGTTTTGATGTCATAAAAGTCTCTGAAGGATCTTCCAGCGTCTGCTGTTGTGATTGGATTCTTTAACATAAAATTAAAATTTAGTCAAATGTATTTCTTGATACAACCTGCAGTATTATGGCTTATCTGTTATCTGTAGTTTTCATAAATAACTGAATAGACAATGATCAATGACAAATAGGGAAGACGAAAATAAAACTTACTCCTTCTCCAATGTAAGTCCATTGTACAGGGTAGGATCCATTACATTGAAACATATACAATTCGAAATATCTCGTCGGTTGTGACAATGTGACTGGAACATTAACTTTATCCTGAACAATTTTGAGAGTTCCTCTATCAAAACTAAACAGTTCAACATGAGCTGTCGGGAATGGATAATGAGAGTCCGGATCAGATGACACAGTATGAAATAAAAAACAACAAACTACAAAATTCCATGATAGGAAACTATAAAAAATTCTAGTAAAATGATAATTTCTAAGATTTGTACTAGCACTAGAAGAACACCACACTTGTCTCATTTTCCCCATTTTAAGCAGCACGTTTAATCCTAAAATATTTAGCACTTGAATCCAACTTCAGCTATACATTGTGTTTATTATTAATTGTAAGTTCTGTTAACAGAGTTCAGCAAGACGTAATGTAGATCTGCTAATGCAGTTTTCATTGTCCACATTCTCTTTCATTAGAAATGATAACAAGATTTAAGTTGATGATAGGAAACACATATAAGCACATAGGTATGTGGACTACTACTTCTGTTTGTTACGACTTGAGTTCTTGTATGCAACTGAAAAGTAACTAAACTAATGCGTAACTACCTTGTCCTGTTCAACCAACAACGACGTGAACCAAATACACTTGAAGTTTATTTAGAATTTGTTGTTGATGTCCATTCGTATACTCACTTGTACTACACACAATAACATACACTGCACTAATTAAATATACTAATGCTAACACACATAGAAAGTCTCGGAATTAAAAGTGCCAGTAGAAGTTGACTTAACTATGCATCTCGACCGGCAAGATCATTTGTTGTAAGTGAACAGAAAAACGAGTATTATCATATGAAGTGAGTCCCTACACACATGCGGTATTGCAAGTATTAAATCGCATACCATTTGTGAACTACTAACTACATAAACTAATCTTTTGGCATATAGGATTCTTGTCTTGAGTGAGTGTAAAAAGGCTTGATCAGACAACAAATGATACTCTACTACATGTTTTAACAATAAGCCGAGCGTATACTTCAATCTACGCCTTAGGTGCACCTTACTACTTTTCAAAAGCAACAGATGAGTAAAAAACGTATGAATGCATGAGGGAGTGTTGCTAGCGTTGCACATTGCATTTGGCAATTTCACGCTTAAGTTCTATCATTATCCTTCCAATCGAAACCATCAATAATTTTAACTTTGCTAGATAGACTGATTTAATGTATTGTTTACAATAATCGACTGCACACAGTAAATCCGGTCAAGTACATTCGTGAGATATGACTCCAGCTTCCTTTGTAATTATTTCGAAGATGGAATTCACTATATAACTTCGGTCTAATACTATACTACTAAGTACAGGAAATGACATTATCTCAAAAACTATTAACCTGTTTACAGAATTGTGGACGAATATGAAACCTAATGGTGTAGTATATATTAGTTTTCCATTTATATGTTATTTAGTCATGTAGATTGGGATTGCATTGGCTAAATCAATTTTACGTCTTATTGCTCCAGGTAATCTGAACAATTTATAAATAAATACCTACTCGTCTTTCTTAAAAGGGAAAAGCGAAAATCGTGCAAATATAAGTAGCTTCCCTGAAATTCTTTACTATTCGAAGTTTATAATCTGCTTACATACCTCTACATACTTGTGAGAGGATATTTGATAAATACATCTCTGTCTTCATTTTGTAGGACAATGCCTCTACTGTACTTTGTTTCGTGCATAAGTGGCATCACTTTCCTTCTTGTTTACGATGAAGCTGGCGAAAGATTGATTGGGTAGAAGCAAAATACTTGACATAAAGTAATAATTACTTGCATGCAGAGTTAAACTCAAAGAAAGTGTTGTGACAACTGACAACCACTTTTACTTTGGTATTAGGGTACCTACTTTTATTACATTCCTATACATGTACTATGTACATGTAGTCCATATGCATAGTTAGGTAGTACTAAGTATGTAGGAATAAGATACACCTGCCACATACCCAGACAGAACCCGGAATTAATAAAGTGTCTGTCAAACTTTAACTAGTTGACAACTGGTATTTTGTATCTTTTATAACTCTTAATCTATTCAGTTCGTCTCACTGTTACTTTCTTTGCACACATGTCTGGTCTGAACACAAATAAAACTAGATCACGTCCAGTGGTCCAGCAACAACTTAAAACAAAACGACCTGAGATGTATATAATTATTAGTGTGAAATATTTACTTAATTTTTTAGCAAGATCTTTACTTACCAAGCAACTGATGCATATTGATGCTTAAATGCCAAGGTACTTGTAAATAATGAAAACGCAATAAACTACGGTCAATAAATTAGCTTTAATTCAAACACTAACTCAAATTAAATCTAGTGCCTATTTATAATTAGTGTACTAATGATTTTGATTTACTGACGATTTTTATATGATTACTGCACAGATCACTGAAATAAAAGTAACTTAACTAAGTAAGAATAAACTTAATCGAGACCAGGATTTTCTCTGTCACGCTCCTTACTTTCATCAAAGTGTGATATGCTGTTATTGAATTTTGATTGCAACATTACCGATAGGTACATGTGTCCATTTTAGTTTATTAGCAATTCGATTTTGTTGTAGGGTGTAGGGTACATAAGATAAGAAATTCCATGTTTTAGTAGAAACACTAGCTTAATCAACTACAATTTATAATTTACATTTAGGTACGGATTTTGTATACGCAGTGCTACATATTTGTAGTAATGAATCCGTTAACACACTTGCCATTGCATTTCTCTTTACCACTAATCGCCGTGATAATCTTATCGTAACACTAATAAAAATTGATGTTGAACTGATAACAGCGATGTACGCCAATTAAAAGGGGATTAATATGTAATATATATTGTAGAGCACTACCACGTAAACATTACACGCATATTCCCCAAACAAAACTGATAATTTCTATAATAGGCGTTTTTAAAATTACACGTGCGTAGTTACTCACCTGTGCAATCAAGCTACAATGACCATGTACTAAAAGTTAGCTACACCAAAGGCTTTCCTTCTAATGAGTTATATAGATCTGTAGGTACATGTAAAAATGCGAAAATCCATCAAACGAAAGGAAACTAGAGATTTTCCATCTTTAATCTTTATCACTTTGAACATAGTCCCGTCTACTGACAAACGAGCCTCACAAATAGCAATAACTGGCCATTATATTGCAATGCATTTAACTACAAAGGAGAAGACTGTTAGAGATGTTTTTTCTGTGTAGGAGCACAAAACTTTCGATTGAATGCATTTTTATATAACAGTTTCATTTAGTTTCCCCTACTAACGAACAAGAAGATTAAAAGAAGATTAAGGTTAACTTTAATAGGACTTTAACAAGCTTGCATAGATACTTCTTATTTACTTATTATGACAGTGTGTAATGCTTCAACGTAAGTTTATACCATAATATAACGTAAGCAAGCAGTAAACATGGCATTTAACTACTGTACATACAATAAAATTGACTACAGTAATAATATCACTTTCAGGAGTAATCAAGTTTAAGGGATAAATTTACTTTTGATCAAGTTTATTGATAGACTAGATGATTGATGTGGTGCCAGCATCTACAAAAGCTATTTATTGCAAAAGATACGTTACTGCACTTGAAGCACTTTGCTATTTTATTTTAGAATAGCCTTACACAAATGGCATCCTGGCGAAGGGAAATTTTGCTTCAATAAGTATTTTTTAAACTATTTTCTTCAGCATTCTTTTCGAAAATCTAATAAATATTTACAAAGCAATTTTTTGGCACATTGTTCAAAGAAGTCCTTTTTAAATCACTAAGTATGTAATAGATTAATGCGTCCTTCTATCTAACCTGCATGCATATGATTAATTAATTGCATTTCAATGTTTATAAAAGAGTAATCAGACGCTATATCATTGGAAATATTATTATGTTACTGAATATTTTGCTGCATAAGTAATTTGTATTTACTCGTAATCATAATTATCTGTATAATATGTAAGATTTGAATTAAGTAAGGTACAAATACCTAAGAAAATTAGTGGTACATATCTATACTTAAATATTACATAGTTTGGGAAAATGTTAATATTGTAATCATGATATGCGCTACAGCATGACCAGATTGAAACCAAAATATATCTGTGTTTACATTTTATCTATGGTATCTTTTATACCAGATACCTAACATAATGATAATGTGTGCTTAATGTTACTTATGTGCATAGATTAGTGTCAATATGTCATGATGCGATATTTGAAGTCAAAAGGTACATTTTTCATATAAAATATCTTTAAATGATAGTAACTTGTTGTTAATAGGAGATGCGGTTCTATAAACAATTACATCAGCTTCCAGAAATATTATTTTGATGCATTTTACATTGTAAATGGTAAAAAATTGGGAATTGGATATAGTTAGACGCATTAATAGCTTAAGTACCTCAATCCTTATTGTGGTACTTAATACACGATTAATCCTTGGTCTTGAGTTCTTTTTGAGTATAATTACACTATATACACTTTTATTTCTTGTGGTCAAAACCACGTAAGTGATATGAAGGTAGATACTTGACCTAATCAGTATTCAGTCCATTTTCGTTTTAATTCCCTTGTCCGTGCCCAACCGTATCCTCGATAATGTTTATTGGCATATTTAAATCAATTTCTTTTAAGATCATCAGGGCAAACGCTTTCAAGTTTCCAATTTCTGTCCCAATAGCATTCAAATCGTGTAATTACCGTAGAAGTCGACGAATAAGTCATAGAATAACAAGGGTAAGTCATCGAAAGCTGGTAGAAAATTATAATTATGGATATCAGGTTATTGTTTATTGTTCAGTAATTCACATGAATAAGAATTGTTGGTATTTTACCCAAAAGAAAATGATCAGCTAAGGCAAGTACTTATACTTTGCTTAATGTTGGTTTGCGGGAAAACAATACTCCGTGCCCATTGAATTAATTGGCACTTAATTTTATACTCTGAATGAATTGGTTTCACAGAGTATGTGCTCTCAATAGTAATCTACGGCATTACTGCACTCCTTGAAAACTTCATTCACCCTAAAATTATCCGAATCGACCCAGACAACAGAAACAATGTATACATAGCCTAGTATTCTTATTTTCCTTTTTTATGTTATTATTGAAGAAATCCATTGTGTATGCTTTGCATGTTCTCTTAATTGTTGCTCATAATATATTGCTACTAAAGTACAACTTTGCCCAGAAAGTTGAACATTTAATTATACTTATTTACTTTCATTTTACAGAATCTATAGCTTAGATAATTTTAGAAAGCAAGTGTAAAGAAAGATACGAGAGACGCCCGCTGATTTCTGATGTGGAATTTAGAAATGCCCTTCCCATCTTCTAAGTATTTACCGTTGCATCTAAACGTAATGATACAGCCACAGAGCAATGCATGTACACGCCTTCTGAACTTGGGTAACTGGTGATCGCTATTTAAATCAGTTTAACTTTATGCCTTAGTACTGAGAAAGGAGATCATTATGGACACAGAATTCTAAAGAGGTAGCAAAATTGGGATTTGTGCCAAACAACCAGTGTGTCATAACTTTTGAAAAGTGGGACATGTAAAACCTAATCAAGTAAAAAAAGAGTAACTTTTATACAACATCAGTTCTAAATTGCTTGGGTTAAATTCAATGAAGGCTTACAATCCAACTATGTCATAACTATGTTTTTGTATTCTCTGATGTCGAAAGTAAATATTTCCTATCCCTTGTTTTTTGGCTAGGATAGTACTTGACTGCCAATAGAAAAGCTGCCCTTGTGGTTTAACTGTGTAACGTGTAATAGCCCTGGTGCTGGCGGTGCTGTTGTAATCTGGCTATTCCTATCGTATGACCACAAAATGTAAAAACAATCATTCTGAAAATTGTTTAGTTTGAGGTTCAGTTTACCTGCATTGAATATTTTATTGTCCACATTATCGCTTTATGTAAAACCTTTAATTTATGTATTTTTTAACATACTTCGATTAAAAGAAATGTTAAATCAGTAATAAAATCAAATAATGTTGTAAAATTAGTGCCCATTTCGTTGCGTTTATACGCAATATAAGTACGTACTTGTTTTTCCCCTATGTATAATATGTATTCAAAATCTATGATCGAATCGCTAACACACTGACACAGAATTGTTTTATGTCTTTGTCTGTTCAGGAATACATTTTCTATATTTTGGCTAACAATCGTTTGGAATGACTACTAATTCCAGATTACAACTGAACACACACGTACGTGATATTTGTGCTATTTAGTACATTTTTATCATACCATTGATACGCATAAGAAAAGCTGTACAAAATGAATAGTAGGTAGTGAATAGTATCAGATAGATGATCGCAACACATTCCACATCGGCATTAAAATTCTAGAACGTGTCCTACGATAGCAGACCTAAGTGCAAGCAGATGATTGAAATTGAGCAAAAACAATGTGTACCTAGCTAATCAACTCAAATCAAAAGCCGGATAGTAAATGCTTAAACTAGTTGGATCTCCTGTTTTGAATTGTTAAACATAACTGTGTCAAATATGCACATGGTATTTCGGCTAAATTACACAGTCTACCCAAGTCTACGTAAATTGTATAATAAAACTCTATAATGCAATGTTATTTTACCTAATATTGTATTAGTAACTTTTACAAAACTGAAAACTTGACTTGAGACCTAGGTGGTTATTGCAAGCAAACCTGTTACACTATTTTATTGTTTGCATAACTTACTTTGTTTGTTTTTTTGATTTCAGCAACTCAGCTTACATTTATTTGTTAACAAGACCGTACCTACCTTTAAAACCAAAATTATCATTTGGCTATGGTACACATCAACATTCTGTGTATTGTTAGCATTCCTATACATAACAGTCAATGTCTGCTATCTGTCTGCTCTTTCCAATGAATATTTCAATTGCGATTGCTCATCACAAGTGTTTTGAGACACAATCGACCACCCGGCAGAAACGGCTAGGTAATTTTTGTATTTATTTCTACCACTAGGCCGTAGGAAGTGAGCAAATCTAATCTCATTCTCCTTTTAACTGATAAATAATTGCAGTGAAATTGCTACCTTTAGAAAAAGGATCATTATGCACGTACCAAAAAAAGTTCATGCACTTTAAGAGAAATCAAATTAAATATAACTGTACATATTATATTTTAGGGACATTATGGACTGAAGGCACAACGGATATAAATTTCTAGATTTTTCCATTAAAAGATTTCACCCGACCCTCGAAAACTTTCTAAAAAAACATACCTCCCAAAAGCAAAAACACTTTTAGAAAGACAGCCTCTGTCTAAAACATTTTTTGACGATCCTTCATTGTTGAAGAACTTCAATTGGAACAACTGAATACGGTAGTTATATCTGTATTTTTATGGCTAAAACGTTGAATTGTACTTACTGGTTATTAAAGTTGAACCTGTTGGACATTGTATTTGATTAAATATGGAATGAAATAAACATCAATTATATACTGTATCTAATTGTACGTACATGCACTGTACAATGTACACTTATGTTTGAGATTAATTATTGAGGTTTTGCATATTGAAAGACAAGGTACATGTTTTTCCACTGTTGATTAGATAATAAAATGGTATTATGCAGGATTTACTCAAATGTACAATTTGCAGCCACATTTACAAGTGCTATAGCTATGTGCACTCAAATGCAAATGTAGACAAACTTGTTACACGAAGATGATTTATTTTGTACTTCCTTTCATAGCATAATATTTGTATTATTTAATACTATGTGATAACAATGCTGTCAAGCGATGTAAACTCATTCCTTTTTCCATTCCTAGAGAACTTTTATGAATTGATGACTCAACTCAGTTATTAGTTAAACGATGCATGCCATCCTATTCAATTATTTACTGAAAACACTATAATATAGGTGAAAAATAACTAATAACTGATGCAAGTGCAAGGTCAAAATTCAGAGCAAATAAAAGCAATAATCGAAAATGGCCGATGCACAATGCAATATGCAATTGCAACTGAGGAATATAATGAAGGTGTTCACATCAAATGTGTCATTGAAATTACATACGAAGACATGTTAGCGCAAATGAGATCTGTACAAAATATGTTTATTGCCTAGACCGTAGGGCTTGTATGCACGGATAAAGAATACTAATCGTATGAACTGTTAACTTCGTCTCGTCCGTTTAGAGAAATTCTGTAAAAAAGTGGCCCAAATCCTTTTCTCGTGAACTCTGCTAATGGCTTTCCTCTGCGTATTTATATGAACTATACTGACCTTGACAACCCAAATGCTTTACAAGATTTCTAAAAGTTCAGCATTGTCATTAATACATTATAAATCTCTTGGAATAAGACTTTTCGGATTTAATCTTCATTAACATTGCTGTGTATTACACAGCAATCTCTACTTAAAGTGCACCTACTCATTTAGAAGTGGCACAGCCAAAGGGCAGTTACAACTTCTCAATGGTAGGCAAAATTAATTTAAAGTATACAGGACAGAAAAAAGTAACACTATGCTAGCAAATAAATGCATCTCTTACATTTGGAGTTGTGCAATGCTTTTACATAGACAGGAAGAGATTTATTAGATTAAATACCTACACTGAGTTTCTTTTGATATTTACTAACTGTAATGTAGCGAATCATTTGGAAACTACGAAGTATCTATATACATAGAATAAAAAATTTATCTTTGATCTTACGTATCATTATAATACCTTCCATCAAACTCCTTGTTTATAAAAGAACCTAAAGATAATGCCTCGCTTAAAAATTATATCGGCCAATAACAGAAAGTTTTATTGTCCAGTGAATATCCTGCATATATAGTACCTACATTAAGTACATATCAGAATTAACCAATAATAATTAGGGAATGCTAATTCAATATGATTATCCCCAATTAATGATAAAATATGTCGTGGGCCAGATTAGTAATGAGCAGATAACTGTAAACAATAAAATATACAATTACTGTATATTTCGCATTGTTTTTCTCGGCCAATTCATTCCAGGTAAGTTGTTCATGCTTGATATGCAGTATAGTAGGCACAGAAGTACACTGATGATAGAGTAGTAGTGTTAAGTTTCGTTAACAATAATCTAGTCTAGCCATAATACTGACAATAGTGTAGGGTACCTTACATTGTATTATTGTTTCTGGCAGAAGTACTAACATCGAATATAAACTATATTCGTTTCCAAGTTATGGATTATAACGGTACCAAGACATGTTTATGACAACTTTACAACTTATTGCTGACCGAACTTTGTAGATCATTCCATCTTCGACAAAACTTGGCGACAATTCTAGTGTTAACTTAAATCAACGCAGTAGGGACTCTAAAGGGGTCAGGGAACAGGATATTCATAATTTAAGCATATTACTACGGTATTTTATGGTCTGTCATTGTCTTTATGACAAACCGATATGTTTAGGTAATTGGTTATGCAAAACCACAAAAGCGTATTAAGAAAACGTAACATGGCTGTTATCGAAAATAAAATCCTTTGGGCACTATTACTTTACGCGACAGTAACAGTTGTAAGTTATATATAACGAGGCTTATTAAGTTACTGTAAGGGCTATTTTTTAAGTCTTATAATTAAATATTGGACACATTTTATTTAATGTTTTAGGTACTCTCAGCATCTCCTTCTGCAGATAGTATTAATGTGGGAAGTCCGGCAAGCCCTCAAGTGCCTTTGGAAAAACAGGTTGTGTGAAGTGACGGCACACAAATATTATTTGCCCTTAGGTTGCTTTCCAAATTTTCCATACATTTAAAACACATGTTTTTACTATTTATGAATTTTATTACAGTCTGAAACTCATTTAACAAGTACTACAATAGAAAAACGTCCCAGGCAAGCAGATGACGATGACGACGATTCTGTCCTTGAAAGAATTACTAAAGGATTTAATCGGGTTATTTCCAATGCATTCAAAGGAACTGTCAGTGTAGTTTTTGGAACTCAGAATGAAGAGGGCGAACGAGAAGATGGGATCATCACCAATTTTGTCAAATCACCATTAGCAAAACCCCTAAACGCTCTTTTCCAAAGTGGTGTTGGAAGCTTAACCGGAGCAAATAAGCCAGCCAAGGGAAATGTGACAAAGAAAGCTAGTGCCACCCAGTCGGTGCGGCTGTCGAAGACAACGACAAAACGAAGTACTAATGAAGAAGTTGAAAACGAGGAGGATGACAGTGAGGAGGAAGATAATTAATTCCCCACATTCGAACTTAAATAAGAGTTTTTCAATTGTAGTCATATTGTTATTGTAATTTGTTGTGATTAAAATATAAATTCAATTCATGTTAACTTGTGCTATCATTTTAAGCTACAGATATTGTTTCTACTGAAATATGCGTTAATTAGCATGCATACCGATTAGTATACATTGTACATACATCAACGAATATAAAACTTAAACCACGTGCATAATTCTTTTTCACTTCAAAAGATCTCCATTTTCTGGACTAGTTATTTAATATTTTACCTAAAGAAAGGATCAGCAAAATAAAGAAAGATCTACAACATATTAGAAAGCTGCAAAAAACGAAACATTTGAAGCGTAATTAATAACTATCTTACATATTTAGAAAGTCAATTAATTGCCAAACCCGGAATTTGGTTCTAAATGAATTTCCTTGAATATTTCCCTGCCAGGGCGGTAATAAGTATGTAATATCAGTATAGTGGCTTTATTGCCATTGAATCTCAACTCAAGGATGAATTTGAGCTGTTTTCTATAAGGGAATGAATTACCAACTGTAAACATATGATAAAATTATATCGTGAATTAGAAAACTCATTCGTGAAATAAATGCAATAAATAATTTATGAATAACACTCCCAGTAGCTACTCCAGAAACGTCAACCAGATAGTGTCACATCCGCCATTCTATTCACACCTGCATTTAAATCTAGAAGTAATCCATTATTAATCAGACATCGGATAGGCAAGTTATTGCATTTCTTATTTGAGACGCACTCTTTACCTTTTGATGTTCCAGTTCCAGTCCTTAGTCCTTAGAGTTACTTATCATAAGTCAACTTTAATTTGTAGCTTTGGCTATAATTTTTGGTCTGGAAATTTTCTTTTATCTTTTATCTTATGCCCATAGTTAAAACAAATTAAGTACATTTTAAAACATTTTCGTTTCTATTTGGTTTAATTAACAAAAATGTTTTTGGCCTACTTTACAGTCTCTTTTAGCGCTAGAAACACTGGTAAATGTTAAGGTATATTGTGTCATAAAGCAGTTGTTAAGCTCTTTGTATACCCTACGTATCTTAATCTGTTCCTAGTGCTTTGCTTACCTATCCTGCCGCTAAAGTACCAGTACCGTATGAATCCATTTGATTGCATACACGTACATTACACATAATCAAAGTAAGGGGAAACAAATACAAAAGCTTATTTCGGTATGCATAATTTCTTTTCTATAATAAATCTGATTTTTGTCAGAAAATGGGCAATACAAACTTTTCCTTTGAACTACATCAACAGAACAGATTTTTCTAATATAAACTTCGTAAAAACATAGTGCTGAAGTCCTAATCCTAACTGCATTTCAAAGAAAATAGTGGCCAATTATATTATAAGGATTTACTAGCAATAATTTACTCTTCAATATGGTTCACGAAAAAATTATTTTATTTTTATGTTTGATAGTAAGTGTACAATGATTAAGGCATACGATTTGGAAATCTCAGTTGACTATCAAAATAGATTACTACCATTTTCTGCATTTGTTTCAAAATCTCCAAAAGTTCTGATACGATTCGGTCATGTTGTACATATTTGGAATGGCAAACGCATTGCCTTGAAATTTACTGTAGAAAATTTTCGAATTTATGGAAGTATTTAGCACTAACAATGATTAGATTTTTTTACAGAATTTTGCCCTTATTTCGACGCTTAAATTAGAACTGTGTACAAATAAGTCAAAATATCGAACATGTTTTACAGTAAATTACAAGCCAATGCGTTTGCCATTCCAAATATGTACTACATGACGAAATCGGATAAGAACTTTTGGAGATTTTGAAACAAATGCAGAAAATGGTAGTAATGTATTTTGATAATCAACTGAGATTTCCAAATCGTATGCACCAAAACAATAAATAATACTCGATAATACATTCTGCATATCTGTTCAAATCACTTATTATGTCTCTCTTATTTCAGGGGTTGTCAACGTCCTTTCCTATCGACCAAGAGAGTGCCATCAAAACTAAACCTGATTTATTGGTTTCAGAAAAAAAGGTTAGCTACTCTGCTTGCTCCTTTAATTATGCCTTTTACTGAAAATTTCATTACCAATAGGTAAATAAAGCCTAGGACAGTAAGTTGGAATCAGATTTTATTCTACTATTCTATTTTAATAAGGGAGAGTCAAGTGGGATAAAATCGCCAAAACAGGACGACAATGATGGCGACACTGATGGTGCTAGCGGCCTTGACGGTATCGGTAACAACTTATCACAGATTGTTTCTGGAGCAGTATCAGGAAATCTTGGATCAATCTTTGGTGGATCTACTGGTTTCATTGGAGATGGTGATACTCAAAAAGCAGTTAGTGGACTTTTAACCCAAGTGTATAATCCACTTAATCAAGTGGTGCAAAGCAGCTTGACCCAAATTGCTGGTGGAACAGCTCAAAGTACACAGCGGTCAGCAGTTACAACCAAAAAGGCCACCACGCAGAGTGAGGATGATGATGACGATGATGAAGATGCCTTATTATCCAGCAAATAAATTAACCCATACTTAAGCAGTCTGTAATCTTATACATCTGAATTTTGTATATGTACTTTTACCATTTCCCAGCAAAAATAAAGCACTAAATATTAAGTGAGTAAAAGGATAATTGTACGCATGTAGAGGCAACTCATTTTAAAGACAGCAGATTACTGACCATAATATTATGTAACTATATTAATCTGAACTGTGAGCCAATCTTCCGCACCATAGCATATATGAAGCATTTTTAAGATTTCTTTAGGAATTAGTAGATGACCATGACATGGATGGGTAATTTTAGAATTTATGTGTGCTACAGAATTGGACGCTAAAACGAGTGTGAAGCATTTTCGACAATTAGTTGGGAATCCATAACTGCCTTAATTGCTACTCGAAATATATCGGATCGCACGATATCTCTTCCATGGTCCTTTTTCGTTGAAACTTGTCGCTTTGGAATCATCGATAGAACAGGTATTTTTCTTGTAGGTACCACACAAACAAGTGAAGCAGGTCGACGAAGGCACTCCTACTCCTGAGAAGTCTCTAGTATTTCTCCCAAAATCAATTATCGCTTACGGATGCGCTGGATATAGCTAAAATGAAAATGGGGTTCTGCGATGAAGATAAAAAAATCCTTCAACTTCCGGAGAGGATAAAAACAGGGGAAAAATTTAGTCGGCGTAGATTGTTCATTCAGATTACAATCCCCCTTAACAAGACAATTTTCCTGGAAAAAATTTCATTCACGCGACCGCCAAAAATTGGCAACTATTAAAATCTGGTAAATATTTAATATTTTTATCCGTAAAAATGCAGCGCGTGCGTGCATGGTGCTGAGAATAGGTTCAATGATTAATAGTACGAATTCGATATATTTTTCTAGGGGTCCCTGGTCCTATCCTATGTCTATTTAGTCGTATCATCTGCTATACATTGCACTTTCATAATATTCACGTAAACTCCACTATTCCTAATTGCTATTGCATGCGTTATATATGTCCGCTCAATTTTGAATGCCAGTGAATTTCCGGGGATCATCATTTTAATTTCCAGTTAAGAAAGTTTAACAAGTCTCACCTTCACAATATTTTTCTTACATTTGCAACATAATCCGACTGACTGAGCAGCATCAGAAAATTTATCATGTCATGTAAGTACTTTCACGTTCCATAAAAGGACTTATGGTTTTCCATTTTGCAAACTGTGTTAGTAAAATTTTCTTGTGCTTTGCAGCTAGTGTCTCATCACGTCAAGCTAAAGAAGAGGCTAGACTAAAAGCCGTGGAGCGTCTCCAGCAAAAATATGCAATTGATGCAGCAGAGAAAGCTGAGAAAATGAAAAAAGTATGTTCCTAGAAAATTAAATTGTATTCAATCCATTCGATTCGTGAACCTGTCGTTTTGGTATAGAAAACCTAAATATCCATTTTATGGGATCAGTAATAGAATAATTATTAAATAAATGTTATCAAACTATACTAATTCAACGTTTTATTTTTCTAGCTGGAAGAAGCAAAACGAATAGCACGTTTGGAAGAGCTGATAAGATTGGATGAAAAGGGCGGACATGTGTTAGGATCTAAAACTACAGAGTCTTTAAGACCGGGTTGGTGACTGAATAGTCAATCAATTTTAATATTTTTTACTCGGCCGTTTTTCTTTCTTTAGGAAAACAAAGATAACTCAGGAAGAACCCAATTTAAAAATTATTTGTCAGATAACAAATCTAAACCTTGTGACCCCCCAAAGTTAATTAATCTAAATTTTGAGACTAATTACGTCCAATTAATTGGCAATTTAGGCGAGTTACAGAGAGCAAAGCATTATCAATATATATCTTATGCATTTTACATAATAATCTGTTTAAATATTAAATATAAAAACAAGCATAAAAATATTTTTAATTGCTCGTGTCTTTACTGGTTATACAATTATAATTGTAATCATCACAGTCACCTTTGAGGCTCAGATCATCAGTTTTGCCATTATAAATAGAAATACATAATATATAACTGCGGATGTGATGAGTAGGAACATAAGAACATAATGTATTGGCATGAATTTCCATTTACAGAGTGTGGTAAATAATTTCCTTGTACTTTGCAGCTAGTGTCTCATCACTTCAAGCTAAAGAAGAGGCTAGACTAAAGGCCGTGGAGCGTCTTCAGCAAAAATATGCAATTGAAGCAGCAGAGAAAGCTGAGAAAATGAAAAAAGTATGTTTCTAGAAAATTAACTGGTAGTTTTCAATCCATTCGTGAACCTGTCTGGGTGGGGTGTGGAAAACCTCACCTAAATATCCAACTAAGATAAGTAATAGAATAAGTATTAAATTAATATTATCAAAATCTATTAATTCAAAGTTTTATTTTTCTAGCTGGAAGAAGCAAAGCGAATGGCACGTTTGGAAGAGCTTAAAAGATTAGATGAAAAAGGCGGACATGTGTTAGGATCTAAATAAAGCTACAGTCTTTATACAAGACTATAAGACCAGGTTAGTAAGTCAACAATTTTAACATTTCTTACACTGAAAATTTTTTATTTCATTTACTAAAGACATAATATCTAATTGGTGTGGCTTATGTTGCTATTTTGAATAACTATAGTAAAACCCCACATATTCATGGCACCCTTTGCATACCCTCTTTTCATTTAAGTAACTTTTTCTACGTAAGTTATGGTTATGGAAAACAATATACTATAGAGTTCATTATCATGAATCTAATAAATTTTAAAATGTACTGTGAATTGGACGTCTATTGTCGGGTTTTACAGCTTTACCATGTCCGATGTCGATTCCTAGTTCCTAGTCCTAAGAGGTCATTGGCATATTTATTACTCCTGAAAAAAACTTTACTAGACTCCTAAAAGTAGTAGATTTCCATTCCCATCCCAATGCAATGCCAGATATTAACTAAAGATTTTAATTATTAAGTCTCCGACTAAATAGAATCATTGACTGAAAAATTCTTGGATTCACATATTAATTTAATTTTTAATGTGCAGCCTGACCCAAATTGCCAGTGGAAAAGCTCAGCGGTCAGCATTTACAACAACCAAAAAGGTCACAAAGAGTGAGAATGATGAAGACGATGTCTTCCAGCAAATAAATTTAACCATATGCTTAAACAATCTGTAAATTAATATTTACATCTTTGTACGTATACTTATAATTACCAATTCCCAGAAAAAATGAAACACTAAATATTAAATGAGTAAAAGGATAATATTGCACGTTTGTAGTGGCAACTCATTCAAAGCGACTCTCATTTAAGACAGCAGAATCAGTCAAATTACTAAACATGTAACTCTATAATTATTGCAAATTGCAAACTACTGAACTGAGCCAATCTTTCGACCACAGCATATTATGAAGCATTTTTAAGAAATGTTTTATGAATTAGATGGACATGGGTGGGTAATTTTAGAATTTATGTGTGCTACAGAATTGGACGCTAAAACGAGTGTGAAGCAATTTCGAAGATTAATAATTTGTGAATCCATAGCTGATAGCTGCCTTGCTACTCGAAACATATCGGATCGGACGATATCTCTTCCATGGTCCTTTTTCGTTGAAACTTGTCGCTTTGGAATCATCGTCAGAACAGGTATTTTTCTTGTACCACACAAACAAGTGAAGGAGGTTGAGGTTGACGAAGGCACTCCTGAGGAGTCTCTAGTATTTCTCCCAAAATCAATTATCGCTCACGAATGCTCTGGATATCAAAAACCAATTCAATTATCAGATATGCAATTGAAGCACTGAAATTCGGGTTCAGAGATAACGACAAGGACAAATTCTTGCATTCCCTCAGGGCTAACTTTTATCTGATACGCTATTAAAAATGCCGATAATTTCTTAGAAGTTTGTCAGATTCACAGTTTTAAACAATTGTGAAAAATTAAGATCGTATCAGTCAAAAAATCAAAATTATTCACTCCTACAATAGTCGTACCGCATCAGCTACATTTCTACTTTCATAGTACTAATGTAAACTCACCTAAACTCCACTATTCCTAATTCCTATTGCATGCGTTGTATGTCCGCTCAATTTTGAATCCCAGTGAACCTTTTGGGGTCATCATTTTCAGTTAAGAAAGTTTTAATTTATAAGTCTCAATTTACAATATTTTGCTTACATTTGTTACATAATCTGACTGAGCATCATAAGAAAATTTATCATCTTGTAAGTACTTTCACGTTCCATAAAAGGACTTGTATTCTTGTATTGACCTATTTAGTTAAGACATTTGAATGTATTTTAAAGCTGTTCATTGGTGCTTCTAATAATCCCATTGTGTATTTTGGTAAGGAGAATTAGATTGTTTTATAGTAAATTATAGACATACTTTTCGCTTACTACATACTGTCGAGGTTTTTTTTCATTTTGTCTGTTATGTAATTTCCTGTGGTATGGTAAGTGTGATGTAAGTGTGTAAGTATTTATTTGGCAAAAGGCCCTATAATTCTCATTCCTTGTTTACAACTTATATGTAGATAGGTTAGACTTGACTTATTTGCTTGGTTGTATAAAATCACTAATGCTCCAATCCAATTCAGCAAAATTATATAATAATATAATTTAACAGACTCAAGGCTAACCCTTTCATTTGTTTAACTTAGTTTCTGGAGATGTAATTTTATTCCAGTTTCTTTTGACGAATGTTTTTAAGCAATTAATTATAATTTGTTATATTTTTATTTTGCACCATAGCCAGAATGGGGGATGTTGAAGAAATAATCGCCGAGCCTGAAGAAGGTCCTGGCTTCATCGAGTCAAGTTTATTGCAAGGTAGTATCTGTCAAACTATGTCATAAATGGAGTTTTATAGTTCATTATTGTCTCATTTACAAATTCAAATAAAATTCATTCATTAATATTGCAGTACATTTATTCGTTTCGTCGTATGGATGGTATATTTTGGCCGCAGCGATAGGATTATACTACTTATGGAAAAATAAATTTAATACTTCATCGGGAGAACGTGGTCCTCCAACTGACACAGGTGAAAAGCAATTTCAAATTCATCTATATGTGACTACCAAAAGACTACAATCAAAGAAATCTCAAACTACATACATACAACATATTATGCTATCTAGTAATAATCGAGCTCAATTAAAAAAAATTTGATTTCGTCCTTAACGATTTACGAAGGACATAATCAAGTGAATTATTTACTATATTCAATATTTCCCGAGAAAATATTATTTCCTTCCAAGCTAAAAATTAGTTCAGAATCAGAAGAACTTTTGTAGATATGCCACAGCAATCAGAAATGTAGATATTTATAACTTTTTAGTTAAACCATTTGATTTGCAGCAAGTATCGCAGCATTTCAAGCTAAAGAAGAAGCTAGACTAAAAGCCGTGGAGCGTCTCCAGCAAAAATATGCAATTGAAGCAGCAGAGAAAGCTGAGAAAATGAAAAAAGTATGTTCCTAGAAAATTAAATTGTATTCAATCCATTCGATTCGTGAACCTGTCGTTTGGTATAGAACACCTAACCTAAATATCCATTTTATGGGATCAGTAATAGAATAAGTATTAAATAAATGTTATCAAACTATACTAATTCAACGTTTTCTTTTTCTAGCTGGAAGAAGCAAAGCGAATAGCACGTTTGGAAGAGCTTAAAAGATTAGATGAAAAGGGGGGACGTTTGTTAGGATCTAAAGCTACAGAGTCTTTAAGACCGGGTTAGTGCGGTTAGTCAATCAATTTTAACACTGCCGTAATACTAACTTTTTATTTCATTTACTAAAGACATAATAATTGGTTTGATTTTACTTTTACTATCATGAAATGGACAAGTATATTTTTCCATGGTTTTTAACTGTTTTCAAATACTGATTACCTTATTTTTCTGTGACAATGGCTACGTTGTGGTGATTTTTGAAGAGAAAAAATGATAACAGCAAATATGTTAGATAAGATATGCGGATGTTTGTAAAATCAATATCCTTCATTTATATTCATTCATATCCTTCAGAGTACCTGTACATATAATTAATTGGCCATTATGTATGGTAAATAAATAAAATTATAGCTTAACCGCTTAGCATTTATGCCTTTATACCTCATACTCATGCTGCTACTGAACAAATACGAACTCATTTTGTCATTTGACTAGTTTGATTTCATGACTATTATGCCATTTCCAACCATTATTATGGAATGAATTGACTTGCTCGGTTAAAGGATATCATGTTGATCTTTTATTATTGGTGTTTCTTTCCAGCTTACAATCCTCTAATGGGGGATGCTGGAGATCGCGTATGCTTTCGGCGTCCTGGAGGTAGTTCTGGTGGATGAGGCTAAGGTGGCAAGGGACATTACATTTCGTTTACTGATTCCATAAAATGTTCATCAGCTACAAAATAACTTTGATGTCTTGATGGATTTTTCATGATACAGTGAATGGAAATACGATGTAACTTGCTCATATAAAACTTATTTCTGTACCCAATAAAATTTAAATTTTAACAAATTGTTACTAATCACGTATTATAATACACAATCTTAATGCAAGTAAGCCCTTGAAAATTTATATTTCTTGTGACGCATCCTACATAATTGGTGTGATATCAGGGTAGGATGTCGATAAAATTGAAAATAAATTCTCGTTGGCAAAATCTTGCTTTATGTTATACTTATCCTCGAAACATTGTACCTACATCCATTTTTTAATTTATTATTTGTATTTATTTGATGTATTTATTGTATTAAAAAGTAATGGAGAATGTGAACTACCGATTAAAAGGAACATACAAAATAAATCTTAGTAAATTGATTAATACAGTGTGAGAACAGAATTTTGCAACGTAGTATTCATCTGTGTTTAAAGGTCCTGGCCTTTGATATTGAAGTAAAACATCAATTTTGTCAGTGGAAGTACACCATAACTCAGACACAGATTGAGATATTATCGTTCCACGTTTTTCTACAAATTAATAGGGTTCTAAGTTCTAATTGAACTTCCAGTTCGAATATGGCGTATACATATGACCTTTGACCGCAGAGTAAAATATGTTTTACATGTCACTTCTCAGGCCTAATTGTATCAAGATGAAGTGGAAACAATAATCCGTGCTTCAAAAAGAAAATTATATAAGGAAATCAGAGAGAGAGAAAGCAGTAGGTGACAGCCTGTTCATTGAAAAACAAATTAATAGCTACCATATTATATTGCCTTTTTTAACGTGACCCAACCCCAACACAACGTATAAAACAACTGCAAAAATTCGTGTACGAAAGTGCATTGTAGTATCTGAAAATATAGGTGCTCTGTAATCTTTCTTTCAAATTTAAAATCGAAGAGTTATCACAACCAATGCGATTTAACCTAACGGAACTTACTGAACCCTAAAATCTGTGCATAGATACATAGGTATTGGCAAATTGGGTTGTTCGATTGTAATAATATATTATTACAATCAAGAGTTTCTAGTACAATTTAAAATATTCTTGGCTTCCTGAATATGGATGAGTCTCTAAGTTAGGGAAGTATTGTCCACTAGTACTACATTTATTATTCTATAATGCGGTGAGAGTTTAATAATTGTACTACTTGTCTGGGTATATTGATTAAAAATATTCATCCAATAATACTATCAGGTTTCTATTCCATTGCATTTTGCATTGAAAATTGGAATCTCGTCATTCCTTCCTTCAACACACTTCAAGTCTCAAGTTAGTCTCGCTTATGGAAAAATATGTAGAATCTTGTGTTTGTGTTTAAGGAGAGGTGCTGGCAACTGCCTTACCAATCAAAACATTAAGTTTTGGTCTCAAGGTTCAATTTACAATAAAATATCCTATTTTCTACGAAAGTTAGATAGCAATCGGTGAAAAATTGTGGATACCTAATTCTACTATTTATTGCAATGCTTCATTGTTTCAAGTTTCAAGCACTTACTCTCAGAATGCCCATTCTCTCCGCAAAAGTTAATACATATGTATAAAATAACTTTTGGTCACCAGCACCAGTCATACATAGGGCTACAACATAAAAATCTTTCAGTACAATCTGTCGGTGGTCAAATCCTACTCCCCCGTGCCATCCTCTTACGTACCTTCAAAAGATTTGAGCTGATTCTCGTCAATCCATTCAGGATATTCGGGAGGTATATGTCGTATAGAGGTAGACAGACAGATAACAAGATAACAAAAGACTACAAACATAAAGGAGGCTTCGTTCCGTAATAAATACATAAGGATAAATATGATGACTATAGAGTTTATTAATTTATTTGGGTAATCAAAATTACGCATGTATACATATACATAACTTATAAAATCGGAAATGGCTGACGATAGGACATGTATGATGTATGTATGTCTATGTACGATGTACATTATAATACGTCCGTTCTAAAGGTGGTCTTTAGCATTCATTTTTATTTTTGCATATCGGACATACATATAAGTTATACTCAACTTTTTTGGAAGAAAAAAAGTAGTTGCATTTGGGTTGACTACAATTGATTTCTACCTTCGGCTCAAATTGGTTAGTATAGCTTTCTGGGAGTATACCATACCAATGCTCTGCATTCGTAGTCTTGGTATTATATTGTACCCTTGGAACTCCTCCTCCTCCGAAAGAGTTGGCTGCTCTGTTCTCCGCATCATTGCTACTGTACAAAAAAGAGTCAAATACGTTTTTTGTGTTGACAATTAATAGACATAATAGTATACATTAGGCTGTAAGACACTTTTAACCAAGCCCTAGTTAAGTTTGTTTTTAGAAAATGCAAATACCCAATCGCAGCCACTGAATCTTGAATGGAGCATAATTGACGATTAGCAACTTCCGCTACGGAATTCAACGGATTTGTGAAGGGCTCATCTACCCGGTGGTCGGCCAATCGGTTCTCAATCTTTGCGATGTGGTCTTTGAACACTTCCGCTGTATGAGAGGCCACATAGAGGATACTACTATTGTTCGGACCGAACGCCCACATGATTGAATCTCCGACGACATTCTCCTCTTTAGCTTTACCAAGGAACCTTGTTGTGTTAATGTCGACTGAATATCTATATTTCCGGCAGACAAAATCGACGTCCTCGACCGCGATGACGATTTTTCTCATGGTGTAGTCGAAGTAATAATGGCACATCTTTGGAATATTCCTGTTGTCCATTTTGAAGTATCCTTGAAATTTTGACGACTTTACACTGGGCTTATTAGATTCAGACTCAGACTCCATAATTTTCTTCCCCCAGCGACCAGCGAAATCGTTAATTAAAAGGAATGAGTGACAATCCAAAAATATTATGTCGGTCACTCTGTGTCGGTCATGTAACAATTCGATCAGTCAGTCAGTAATCAGTATAGCAGCCAAATAAGTCCATTGAATCGATGACACAACTATCATTCGAATGTACGCGCATGTTAACCTAATTTTTTGTAGCAGTATTTAGCACATCCAACTAACTTATAATACTGCAGATCATTTGTATCGATTTTATATTGTATGGAAACCTAGTCGGGTGTGTGAACAGTGTATGTCGGGTGCATGTGGGAGAGTCTTTCGGGTGCCGGTATGGTTCAATAAATCAGCTGGACTCAAAAGCTTGACGTTCACATTTATTGTCAACGCCAGTACTGACTGACGGTATACTGATACTTTTCATTGAAACATGATTGAAACCTTGAAACTGACACATAAACATGCATGTGGTATAGATGCTACTTTCGGATTTCCGGACGTTACAAATGTAAAACATGGAGTCAGAGACATTATATTTAACTTATATGTTATGGGTTTTATTGATCTAGTTTTGTGAAGAGGATAGAGAGTTTAAATCATCAAAAGGGACCTTGTATCTTTTATATTGTTCTAAAAATTTTGTATGATTTTTATTTTTACATTAGTTTTTTATGATTTTTAGTTTCACAGAACTCAGAAGTATTCATTTCACATTGTGTGTTAGTTTTAGTAGGATGGCCATGGGAGAGGGAG
>JABASH010001218.1:0-28276 GCA_019776445.1 Tomocerus maximus | reverse complement strand
ATTTCCTGTAACACATACATACCTATATGTTGCAGTCGACATGTGCATTGTGCATTCAGGCTTCATTCATAAGCAATATAATTCTATATTCTCATTTCTGTATATGTAAGTACATACATCGTTTATATACCTATGTTATGTATTTCTTCGGTTTTTATATACAGATTTATACATAAACTGCCACTCAAACAGTTTTAGCGACGAATAAATTCACGTAGAGGAAATAAATGACATCAGATGGCTAATGTGCACATTTAAAATTGCTTTATAAACAATGAAAAGGAAGCTTGTGTCTCGACGGTTAAGTGGCATTTGCACCACAATTGGTCCAACCAGCACATTTAATACGTCACATATTCGCTTGCTCATTGGCTAAATGCCAGCACTATGTAACCTCCGGGAGTCCGGGCTTCCTGTTAATCACTTTGAGTAGCTAATTATAATATGACTACATCTGAATGTACATATCGACTGCAACATACAAATGCAATGGTAAATATTTATAGATTATTCCGTAAGAACAGAATAAATATTAAAATACTAAAGGAAAAATGCAGTGAACAAAGTGCAATAATCTTTTGTTGACTCTTAATAACTGACTCAGGTTGACTAAGAAGTGATGTCACGCAATGCTAGTGCATACTTACTTCATCAAGGATTTAAGTATGCACACCAGAAAATGATGAAAATGCATTGTTGAAGTTGTGTGTCTACCTTGGTTTAAAGTGGTAAAACGGTGCTAATGTTTGTACCAGGTTTGTTACACTTAAACAGGCAAAAGGGAATATTCGCACGTAATTAATACTTGTACATAGAAGTCAACAGAAAGCATACAAAGCAATATAATTTATAGCACCATTGTTATTTTGCTATAGTAGTGTAATATGTAAACATTTCTGTAGTACTTCTCTGTACATACACTTACGATGTAATAATAATATGTAGTACATTGAGTACAATGAGCAAAGAATATAGCAGCGTGTTACGTCTGGCCCTCTACAAGGGAATTGGCTCAATGCATTGACTTGCTACATAAACTAGACAAAAGTTACAGATGTATCCGGGCTGTAAAGGATTACGACCTGGATTGCTTGCACCTTATTTATTGTAAGCCTTATGTAATTCTTCGTATTGCTTATACTCAGCTCTAGTAGTACTACACAGTGGAAATGAATGTGCAGTGTAGATATATAAATGTAGGTAGATGTATAAATTCATTCAAATTGGCATGAGATACAATTTTTGCTCTGCCTACTAACTATACAAGTCTTAATACGGAAATTATGCCCCAGAAAATTTGAAACAATAATTAATTTTACTTTTTTGGAATGTGTAACAAGCAAAAACCACTTACAACGTAAGATGCTTCTGATGTCTCACTTAATGCTTTTAGCGTACTGAAAAATAATATCACACTTTTCCATCACTAGAAATACAAGAACATTGTATACTTATGAAAGCAAGTGAGTTTTAGCTACCGACAAAGAGATCATATAAAGTAACAATAAAGTCGTGTAAATGTCTTCATCACTTTACTTTTGCTTAGATTTAGGGTTTCAAGAATTATTGCACATAGACCAGTATGGCCCACTACAAATTGAAACATCACTAACAAGATGTAGAACAACTTACCATGTTACAATCTTATAGATATTTATTGCGTCCTAACTTAAAAACGTGCAAAGTTTAAGGATTTTTATCTCAAAACATTTATCCCATTTAACCCTACAGTTGTTTCTACTACACCATAACCTTTATTACTTGTTTTAAGGTGTTTAATGAAGCGAAAAATTAACCTACAAATACAGTATACATCGGTATGTTTACTTGACTCGTTTTGTACCATCATTTACGATTTTTGCATGCAAATTGATGAAACAGTTACACCCATGTACCTTTGCAATTGGGTTAGGTTAAAGTGCATAAAAAATATTTACCTTTGCTTTATGCTTCTGCTATTAGGATAAGAAAACAATATTTCATCTTTTGTTTTCTGTGTAATTCAATTGTGCATGGGATGACTAAAACCACCTAGAGTCATTGGAATTCAATGAAGATGTATTGGTTTAAAAAGCTGAAGACGACATGATCATGATACACTGCCTATTATTGCAATTTATTAATTTTCCTTAACTCATCATTTAAGGCGATCTCATCCAATATGTAACTGTTTGACCAGAAATATACATGTGTCATGTCAAACTAGCCGAAGTCGATGAGTACAAATGAATGTACCAATTGGTTGATACTCTAAAGCAGCAGAAAACAGGATAGCTTCATCATAATATATTACATCCAATAGGCAATAAATAATACATGAACATGAGCCTTGGAGTGATATATTGCAAAACTTGGTGCCTAAAACAAACAGTTTTTATGACTAAGACAGGTATTACGATACAAAGTACCTAAATAGCAAATACAGTTTAGTAATGGCAAAGTATTTCGAATTTGTTCGTAAATTAAACTTGGAATAACTGTCAAATCATTAAATAAGGTTTTATTTGCAATACGAAATAGCATAACTGTCAGATTGATTACTTTACAAATACGCTACTTAAACATTGGCATTACTTGATAGCCTGTTTGAAGAGAAATAGTCCCCAGCAAGATTTGTGCTTGAATATAAAATAAAAAAGGTAGTTTATGCCTATCGTAAAATGTGCACTATAGAAATATCTACTTGCAAATTGCAAAGTAGGAAAATATATTATCAAAGTCAATGACTCAATTAGATTAGATTTTGATACTGCTATAAATAAGTGTCTTTCATCTATAGCTGACACATTATGCATGTATGTTGTTACAAAATATGGACTGGTTCCATTAAACATAAAGAGTTGGGGTTCGGTTAATCAAGTGCAACAAGACCTGTACGCTACTGGAGATTCTTAATAAAACAAAGTTCTCCACTCAACCATGAAAACAAAGTAAAACACTTTTTAGATTTGCATATCATCTTTCTCAATCATAAAAATTATAGAACCAATGAACAAAAACAACTTTACGTCAAAAGACCCAAGGTGGTTGTCATGTCTTGTCTCAGTACGTCTTCAAACCAACATAAACATGTGCATGCATAAGCACAATTCGCATATTATACGCAAAGAATGGTTGATAAGCCAAAGAAAAATATGAATCGTGAAATAACATTTAGTGGACATGACAAGAACAAGACAGATGTGCAAACTTCAATGCAAATATTACACATGCTTCTCCTTTTGCGGAAAGTAAGCTATACCTACATGAGCCGGGTATAATAGCATATCATATTTGTACAAGCAAAAAATAAAGATAGCTTACTTACAGTTAAAACTTGAAGTATAGTAAACCGCCCGTTTTGGATCTCGCAAATGACGAGACAGTCTTTAAGGGTGTTGGCTTAATGTCTGTATTTGTTATTACATAAAGCACAACCTTTGTAGCTCACCTCCGAAGTTAACGCTCTTCAGAATTATTAATTGAGCATAATTGGTTGTTCATGTGCAACGTTAGTGAAGAAATGAACTTTTAGTTTCTTACACATCTTGCACATAAATAGGTTGTCAGTCATCTTCACTAAATATGGTGGCAATTATCTTGTTGCATTTTGACTTATACTTGAATTATATGGAGTATTGAGTACACTGCACACATCTGAGTGTAACGTGTCGATGTCAGTACATCCATGTATTTGTAGGTAGTCATGATAGATAACACATTAAAAATTGGCAATATATAAATTGCACGTATACATACGACAGTACTAGTAATAGTATGCAAATTCCCAAATGTTAATAGCATAACATTACTTATAGTTATTTAGTAAATAATCCCATTTGAAACCGGGATCATTAAATAGTTCAATTGTGTATTGTGCATACTTATATTATGCATACATGTCCTTACACTATTTACTTAGGAACGAGACAGGGAAATAAATAGATGTGTTCTATAAAGCAAGATTTGCATTTTTAGCAGCGTGCACGTACGATTACTCATTAGGCGTAGTAAATAATGCATACTAGAGTAAAGATAGTATGTATTTACATTTTAAATACAATGGAATAGAGAACGAAGCAGCGGTACTTGGTCACGCCAAATCGAAAATCCCCTTAACTCGTTTCGTCTTCACAATCGACAGCCTCGGAATCCAATTTCAAATCCATCCGTGGAAAATCGTTCAAATACTAATAACACTGGTCTACGCCTATTGTTTACAGATACATGGATAAGTATTTGCATTGAGTACAAGTTCAACATTAACTTTCGTTATACTCGAAGAAACTCTTGAACTACTAACACATCTTATTGCTAGTGTAATGGGAAAATCTAAATACCTAACTCATTCTACAGAATCAATACCATACCAAACTGGGTAACTTGGTAAACATTTTGATGCACCATTGGCTGACTTTAATACTTTAACCAACTAGACTGATAACTACATTTGCATTGCACAGTATAAAACCACGGATGTATTTTGTAAAGTTCAACGTTAGTAATCTCAGAAAGTATTGCTAGGAGTAGCAGGAAAATGATTCTATAGCTAATTAGCATTAAATACTTTGTACCATTTGAAGTAAACTGTATTTAATCCAGGAAAATATTCTAGAGCAACATATCTCTGTCTACTTTACTTACACTTAGCCATCTGATAATGCTTCATTTGCCTTAACTCGACTTAACAATCGTCCACGCATACACAATGAACAGTCATTTAAATCTTTTCATTCTTGGCACGTATGCACGGAATATCTTTTATGCAATTTCTGTCAGTTTTCCTAAATTGTTATGTGATGAAAACTTTTTGGCCATCACTTGTAGGTGAATGTAAATTCACACAGGATTGTAAATATAATATATATTATGCTAGTCTATAGTAATTTACATCTTTATAGTTGTTAGTATAAGTATTTAAGCAGGTACTAACTAGGGACCTGTATTTATGAATAGTAGGTCGTATAATATGGAAATTTTTAAAACAAAATTGCTCAATGAGAGAGTGAGCAATGATATTGATACACGGTTAGGCACTCTACTTAAGAATTCATCCAGTTGCTTCGATTGAATGTTTGCTCCCCATGATCAAAACAATGCTATACAACAAAGCATAACTTATGGCTTATTTTAATTTTTTTTGAATTGTAAAAAGGTAAGCAAAGCAATCCGACAGACAGATTGTGATTTTGTTGGTGGATAATAAGGGAACATTTTTTCGATGATTACAATGTGTAGCTTCTAGTGTATATTTTATCAGTAGGCAGTTTAGATATAGATTTCTAATAGATACATCTACATAATGATCGATCAAAGGGATTGATTGAAACCATTTTATGGAAGAGTTGTATAGCATTGCAAGTGGAATGGCAATAAATTGAATAGATAATCAAAGCTCGAGTTAAGACGCTGTTAAATTCAGTAGCAATAAGATATTAAACATTTGCATTCCTACCTCTAAAAGCATTTTTATCTTTTCCTTGGCTATGTCCAGCCAGAAAGGCCAGTCACGCAGTAAACAGAAACACTTGAGCCAATGCCTCGACAGTAATACAAATGCTATCGAACTTTATTTTATTTTTTATCTTCCAGCTATCTCTTTAGTGAATGCAACTTGAAACGATGAATTCTTCAGACTACTTTTTGCGGCAAACATATAACATAACTTAATAGAACACATCGTTGTTGGTTCGAGTTGAGCTACAGATTACATGTAACAAATATGCATACCGTTAAGTGGATTAATTATAATCGTAAGCTTAAGCATCAAATCAAGACAAGACAAACTACTTACCTATGCACCTTAAGAACTGGTGATAGATGCATATTATGCATTCGTGTTAGAGAAAACTATCCTCAATTGTAGTTATCAAGTCTGGCAAATAAATTCTCGCCAATCTTTAAAGTAGCTAAGGTCCAAGTTTGGCTCAAGCCTAGACTAAACCAAACTCGACTTTAATCTAGAGTACTTAAATAAAGTACTATTGCTTAATTATTTTTGCCTATCTATATGTTACACGCAATAAGCACCTACTAATGAAGACGATAAAATACCAGCCATAGCGATTAGATTTTGAATAATTCATGTAGGTACCAATCTTCATCTCATATCTCATCATCCTTGATTTACCTATTTTTCCTTCAGAGGAAAGCAAGAGGAAATGTAAACCTGCGTAGGCATTACAAAAAATTCGCCATCTTATCATAGCAACATCCCAGTTGTTCACTATCAGGGGTTATCAGCATTTGGGCAAAGTGTAATATAAGTAGAGGCAACATGATCATCTAGAATGGACCCAGCTCAGTAAGCTCGAAAGAATTTGGTATTCAATTACCTCAATGAATCTCCGACGACCGGGGTACGAATAATTCCAATATGATTATCCACAGACGTATGCATTACCCTTTTATCTAGAAAAAAGATGCACATGCATAGACATTATTTATCTGTAGGTAACCCAACTTAACTATAGATAATTCGATTCCGCGTGCAGTTTGCATTTGATTTACTAAATGCAAGACCCCTGAGAATTATATCCACTCATCATCATTCTCCTAAGTATTTCTCAATGATCTTCTGTGTATGTAGGATAATATAATAATGATAGTCTTGATTCTACATTCACGTCAAATGAAATGTAGGCAGTCGATACACTAACAGCTAGCTAATGTAAAGAAGAGGAAAGACTTGCCTAGCTTTGACTGCTAGTTTTACCTTTACATTACACCAAGATGATGTGCTACCTTCGGTTACCTATTGCACATGGCTCTGTTAGTTAAATGCAGACGGTGAGTGTACACGTAAAGCAGAAGAAGTACCTGTGTACATTGTATTGTCTATTGTATTACAGGATCATGCTAAATCTTATGGCATGGCTCACTGAAATGCTCTAACTATCTTAGCTCAAGAACTTCTACTAAGAAAGCTAAGCCAAATCAACATTGAGAGAATTTCGACTCTGTTCCCTGCTTAGCACAACAATAGTACAAATACAAGTACATGCTAGTGCTTCATATCACACCACATTTAATGTTTAACTTCATCCTTTAACTTTAAGCACGTTATATTTGACTTGATGGTATATTACTCCCTAGTTAGTTAGTTTGGTTGCCTTTGTTCCGTTTCGTCGTTGTTGGCTGTCAGTCAGACGCTTAGGAAAATACCTTGTCTCAATCTCACCTTTCATTTAATAGTTGACCACAGAACGAAAAGCAACCGACTTGCAGAGATCAACATCAGTCTTACCACAGCAGTTGACAAAGCAAGTGACAAGGACAACACTAATCCATAAGCTGTTGGTACTTTCCTTTCCAAAAACTTTAAAGTGAACAAAGAAGATTTTCGCCAGATTGGTCGCCTGTTTTTGTGACTTTTATTAAATATCGATTTATTTTTTCCGATTCTTCGGATGCACGGATTTTAAAAACGAAATCCAGTGTAATCTTGAACTTAACTCCAAATTATATTAACAGTAGTATTGAACTTGAGGACTAAAACTTGTTGGCTTAGCTTACCAAAGGTGATTTTCCGAGCTTGTCACTCTGCGTTGATATTTAATTCACTCACGGAAAATAAATAAAATTCCTTTGTTCAGTAAGATAAGAGTTGAATTATGTAAACATCTTTCGGAGGTAGTTTCCATTGTTCTGAAAGAAAACCGAATAGCGTCCAGTACAAACCCCTCAAAATCCAGTGTCATTAACATTTCGATTGTTATTTTTTGTATTTCCCACACCCAGGCACTTAGCTGAAGAACAAAGACAGAAAATCAGTGCTGAAACAACACTGAGTTGACCGCCATATTAACTAACCAAATTGAAACGCTTGAGCAGTTTATATTTGTCATCAGTTGAAGACAATATTCTCAAGGAGTTTATTCGCATTGTTACATGGGTTGTATCAACACTTACCAAGATTGAAGATTGCATGGTATATTAATAAAGACAGCTAATACTCACCTAAAGATACATGAAAAGACCGTTTGTTTGTGCAATTGAATGAATTTCAAGTGATTTTCTTTGTTCTCCGTTCGTCAAACAATAATAATAAAAGTTTGTCTTTGCTGTGCTCAATTTAAAAAGATGATGACTTCATTGCCAAAAAGGTGGCTGACCGCTATGGGGACCTCCTCATCGGGATCTACATTTGTGATTTTATTAGTTATTATCATATCAGGTAAGATCATCCGTTTATTTTCTTCGTGTTGAAATAACCACAGGTTATTTTCAGTACCTACCTACCTCTTTGATGCGCAATCATAACAAAACGGATTACGTTAATGGTCATAAAGATGTTAGTAACTAAATACCTAAGTTTACGGGTCTTGGCCACATTTTCTAATGATTTTCTGCATTTCCTGGTTGACGGGCTGCTTTTTGAGTCTGGTAAATGCATGTACAACTGCAATGTGTGATTCACTTTGTATCATTTGCTTCCTTAATAATGCTTTCGTACTTTCTCGAAGAAAAAAATCTAACTGTTGCTGTGTTGGCAGTGATTTTACACACATTATATACTAATGTGGTGTTAAAATGTGTAATGCAAAAATATAGACTGTCTCTTGTCTCAGTTAGTGTGCATTCAGCGCAGGTAATGCCAAATCACGGTTACAACATGTAATATGATTGTGGTGTGTGCTTATGCTATGGGCCTGTTGATGTTGTTGTGGGCTTGTGGGTTGACTATGGCTGGCCAGAATTTGATTGCTATGTTTTATGTTGGTGTGAGGTGATGCAGGATGCACATTATCAATTATGGAGCCGTAGCCATGAAATCGAAGATTTGTCAGATCAAAGGAGCAAGACAAAAATCACAGACTAGACGCGAGACAAGACCCATATAATATAAATAATATTAGGAATGTGTATCATTTTTATATTCAAGCTCAATGCTATCATCATCATCATTCAGATATCACCTTTGACCTCCGCTCAACCTGAATAAGTCACTTTTGACAGTTTTACGGTACAAAACCTCAGAGACTTGTGCTCAACCGTGAGTCATTAGAATCGATGCTTTTTGTCTTGCTCTTGCCATCTCATCCCGTATTATAGCAGGAATAGTACACACGAGACTAAGTGGATACACGTTTACTTTTCCATTATCTTTTTCATTGCACT
Source organism: Tomocerus maximus (assembly GCA_019776445.1). Lineage (NCBI taxonomy): Eukaryota > Metazoa > Arthropoda > Collembola > Entomobryomorpha > Tomoceridae > Tomocerus > Tomocerus maximus. The sequence continues at coordinate 19,177 of JABASH010001218.1, read as the reverse complement.
AAATCCCCATTGTAATCGCTGGCAAAATATGTTTGCCTAATAGAGTGTGCTATGAACTATGAACTGACACCATAAATGGATAATAACTAATCCGTTTAGCATTAGCAATTTATTCACCGGTCCTGGCCGTTGTTGTCCATAAACTATTTTCCTCCCATTTTCTCACTTATGCAAAAAATCTGACAAATTATTTTGCCACAATTACCAAATAAAACGCTAAAATCCAATTTTGACTCATAAAAAGCATTTCGATTCCTTAAAGATTCTAAATTCACTTGAATTTAATAATGTTATTTGCTCATTCTATTAAATTCAGAATAACCATTTGTGGAATTCACTTAAATCCATGTGTCACCTCTCAGAATTTCCAATATTCCCAACACCACATTAGCCACCTTGAAAATGAGAGGTGATACGTGGATTTAATTGGATTCTGAAATTGGATAAGTCTGAATTTAAGTGAATTGAGCAAATGATATTTAGATGCAAGTAAATTGAGAAAATGAGCAAGTGCGAATTTAGTGAATTGGAATTTAGTGTGTCGATTTATTATTCACCTATCACCTTCTGTAATTACTTGCACACAGTAAGTAGTAAAAGTAACTAGGAAATTTTGGCATTATACTATAATAAGTATGGGAGAACATGAAAATGGTATATGTAAGTGTCATCCTTGAAATTGCATTCACATTAAGGCTGATAACCTCATAAACACATAATAATCTCAAGCAGTGCAACTCGGTAAATGAGAGTAGTAAGTAAGAGTTACATTAAATATACATAATAAATTTTATGCACGAATTTTTACAGAATAGTCGAAAAAATTGCGTGAATGCACTTGAGACACGCACAAGTTTATAAAATTCAGTACCTTACCTACCAGTATTTTTACCCTTCTGTTACATACTAAATAATAAATTAGTTAGTGCTTTCCTGTATCTGTATCTATCATATTATCATAAAAGTATAAGTGTATTATTATGCTTTTAAATCATATGTGATATGACATAAAGTACTAATGGTATGAAAAGCATGTGAAAAATAAACTTAGTGCTTGTTGTCGTATCTTTTCTTTATAAGGCTTACTGATACAATACTTGGCAGAATCAATGTAATATGTAAAGAAGTAAGAATCAGATAAGGCATTTACAAGACCGAAACATGTAACTTTGTGATTGTTAAAGAAGGGGCTGTTTTATCATTTGGAATAATCAGTGTTTGTTTTCCATCAATTCAACATGGGTATGTAGTATAAACTTTCATGGAAAGAGTGTAATAATGCAATTAACGCAAGCGAAATGCGTCGGAACTATATACGACAGTGTTGCATCAGTGCTTACTTACTGTTATCAGCAGCTAGCTTGAAGATCGTAAAAGCCGTCTTCAATCTTTACAATTACTTACAATACAGCACTTATTTAACATAATATTCCTTCTTTTGATATTTATATCTTCAAGAGTACTTTTACTACCTGTTATGCACATCCAATGAACATTTTTATTAATGCTTACTTACATGACTTATGCCTTATGTGTTTGTTAGCCTGAAACATTCGGATGGATGTAATGAAAAAATAAATATATGATCGGATTCAATATTTTAGTATATCTACTGATAAGTTGTGATGTGATTCAAATTGAATCGGCTTTCCTGACCTGGAGAGCAGACAGACCCCTTTAGAAAAGAAATTTTCACGCATAATAGAAATGCCGTGGATTTATGTTACCTTTCGCATGTTCACAAGTCACTACCACCTGTATTAAAATCCCTAGCCCATTATTATTTTGTTTTCCGTTCTAGATTGAATGAAAACAATGGTAATGAAAAGGTTAACTGATATATTGCCGAAATGGTATAATTCAAACTTAGGCAAAGAATTTTCTCGTACAATGATGATTGCTTACGCACTTCTTAAATGTAATTGGTATTATAACCATTTTCATGACAAACATAAACAATCATGTATTTCTTTCCTTTATAATTATAGTACATACCTCATGCTTACGCATCAAATTAACTGATGACGAACTTATAGCTACCTAAGTCACATTAAACTTTGTACACGTGAATGGCCCAGTGATCTATAGTAAATAAGTGAGTGAGTGAGTAATATAATGTCTCTCTAGTCGAGAGAGTCGAGACTAAGCTAAATTGCTGAGTTCTGCCTCGCCCCACAAATGTAGGTAGTCAAGGAAGACAGGCAGACGAAGCAGGTAGATTTACAAAAGACTGAGAACGTAGAACAGGAAGCGAAATATTATATAGTAGCAAAAACAAACCATTAGTGCATTAAATATGTACATGTGGCCTTTGAATACCACGTAACACGATAAAGTCAGTAAAATGACTCTTCTGCAGATGCACACTTCATCCAATTCTATCAAATTGTCAGGAATAAGGTAAGCGTAACGCCCACGAGAACAGAAACGAAATAAATAGTACATGCTTCCCGTAAGTAACGCTAACCTGGAATTTAAAGTAACTGAGAATGAGAATGATTGAATGCATACTCTATTTTGATAGTGTATAGGTGGGTAATGATGATGATAGATCATTTTCAATCAGTATAAGTCAGTAGGTATTCTAGTAACATGAGTGCCTACTCTATATACATTATGCATATATGTAATCGCAAAGGATTTGAAATACATAGCCACTCTCTATTCCAAGCAGCGGGTACTCTCGTGCAATTTGTGTTCAACATTGTGTGCAAGTTGACTTAGTATTATTTAATGGAAAAATGTATAACTACATAGATTTAGATTTGTAAACTCCAGTTATGTGTTATGACGTGAAGTAAAGAATAGTTCTCCGTAGGCAAGCCTTGGGAGGAATTGAGGTTACATAGTTTACTTATCTTCAGAAGCTCAGAGTTTATTAATCTTAAGCAAAGTTTACTTAAGGAGTAGTCTCACGTCTAAGCAATAAGTCAAAAGAATTAATTTTAATTTACTGCACAGCTCAGTTGGCCTTTCGTCTCTGCGCTCTTCTAATACAGTTTACATTGGAAGAAATAAAGTAAGAAAGAAAAATTCCATAAGTTTCCATTAAGACCAGACAGGCAGGACACACGCAGATATGCATTATGATATTTTATTTAGTTACCTTCCCTGACTATAATACGTTCTAGACTGTGCTTCTGGACTGGATTGAATTGCTTCTGCTGTTCCTCTCTTTTGCTAATGCATTGTTGCTGCACTACCTGCAAAAACTCACTGAGTCTGCTACAATATATAGGTTTCTATGCAATACAAAATAAAAGTATGGTTGACCTGCTTTTCGGACGTGTAAAACGTGTTTAGTTTCAACTTGACTTTGAGCAAGATGATCGTCTCATCTCAACACTAAATACTACCAACAACACTTACTACACCAGACGCAGAAAGAAATAAAGAAGACAACATCACATACTTCACATCAGATCACTTTATATATTTTCGTCCAAGAGTGCCTTCCTATACTTTAGTTTCGTAGATAGAAGCAATTATGATTTCATGCGATGTGAATTACATTACATGAAATGGAAACGTGCATATGCAATCTTTATTACTGCTATTTAGCTGCGTAAATGCTATATAGAGATATAATATCAGTTCATGTTCGTTACATTTATTTACATGCTGATATTATCTACTCTCTACAACTACTTACAATCTAAAAAAACTAACATTGTCAGTAAAGAGTGTGTAAGTATTATGAGGTCGGCTTGCTTTGGTTTAGTTTCACAGATTTCATGAATCAGAGAATTCGCAGACACTACGTTCTTATTTTTCTATTGTCTTTACTAAGCAATTTGCCCAAAACTTGTTGCTCGTGACAGATACATGTATCCATCGTATGCACAGTAGGCTTTTAAAAAATACTAGTGCATTTACAGAACTGACTAATAGAATGATTGGAAAATATCACTTAATTACTTGCCATATTGAATAGCATATTTTGTCTATATCGTATTGGCTGAAAGTACATTTGGTTGAGTTGATGCGTTTCTGGTGTCAATCTTCCGTCTCATCTCATTTCACTTCATTATTTATTCCGCTCTCCTGGTGTGCATTTTCTTGTAGTTGTCTATTCTGTAGCTTCTTTTTCCGTGTAAATATCTGTGGTAGTACATGTACTGCGCTGGACTTGAAAATTGCAGGTTGTTGCAATAATTTACGTGCTAAGAATTTAAACGAGCCAGAGGCAGAGGGGCAGTTTTCTCCATTATATTACAGATATTACATTTTCCTACAATTAGTATAACTGACTGTCTGTAGTCTATACGGATACGTAGAGAACGTTGGTACTTATAGAGTTAGAGTTATAGATGTCTGGCCCCAAGAAATCTTAAGAAATTTCGTTTTCTACAGAAGGATGGGAAGAGACAAGGCAGTCAAGTCTTAATGATTTGAAATGATGAAGAAACACTGCATGTGTTAACAATGAGAGTGGCAGGAGATTATTCATTCAATCAATATATTAATTCGCAGATGTTTGAACAAACAGGTTTTAATTACAGTGAACTATATACTTATGTTTATCAAAAGTCAAACACTAACACTACGGCATTATTTAGGTTAACCTTAGAAGCCAATTTTTTGGAATTGAGGCAATGTGTATCTCAGCTAGTACATAGTATATAAATCTAATTACATAGAATTCAATAGCTTTATTACACTTAGTGATAATAATTTTATAATATTATGATGTAGAATTGATCTTGATAAATGATCTGTAATTTTTCCTCAGAAAATATAATTAGACATGCCTGCAGTCGTATTGAGTCAAGTGTAAACCTGATCTTAACTCATAATTTGTAAGCTGTACGCAATATAAGTATATTTGAGAAGTATGTACATCGTAACCGATTAGGCATTCGCTATCAGTTGTAAGATGCGATAAGAATGTAACCTAAGAATTTCTTTGAAATAGACAAGAGGATTAACCTTTTACACTTATTGTCTGTATATAATTCATAACCTAACCCTGAAGGCAAGGGTACATTTTTTTCTGATTTCGTTAATTTTGTATGTACATAGGCTTGCAGTCCAAACCAAAGTAGTTATTACTGTTCTAAGATGTTCTATAGGATATATATAAAATGTACTTGCGCATCAACTGGTGGCCCTCCATGTAATCCAATATTAAATAATTCTCTTTGTGTGTACTATGGCCCAGATTGCAGATGCATCAAACAAACATTTGCCATTTAATTATTCTTGGTTTAGCCCAGAAAAGTTTTGATTAAGAAACAATGAACTTTATTAATATATGTAGGTAAGTTTACTATTTGTTATGACCACAACTGTAGTAAATTGGTAAGTCGTGACAGAATACAAATCCACTTTTGCAGCTAAGAAATAGTTAAGTAGTAGCTCGAATAGGTAGGTGTCTATTTATTAGGATTAAGGTAGGACCTACAGTTATATGGAGAATACAGTTGCAGACGGAATACATTCAGACTGGGTATTCTTGTTAAGGGAGGTCGACTACATATAAAATATGTACATATTTCCAATATACCACCTGTAGTTTCAGTTAAATGGAACGAGAAATTGATAGTATACGCTAGAGTCGAGGAATTCATGGTGGTGCTTTCTTATGTGCCAGATCTGTAAATTAAATCAAATGGATTTTCTGCACGTAAAATTGTGCTGAAATAAATTGAAATGAATGCCAATCGCCATCGGATCTAATGGATTGGAATTCAGTTGATATGGACTAATATAAACTGACTGGGACAGACTTACTAAAACTGGCTCATCATCACTACAGTCCGATCACAACAATCAGTGCTTGCTTTTACAGACAGCCCATCATTCTCTTTCTTATCAATTTCGCCATCGCATTAACCTGACAGGACGTCGCCAGATCAAGATCAGCTACATTTTCAACATTACTACATTAAGATCTTGGGCATCTAGTGCAATGCATGTTGACAAAAAGAGGCAGGTGCAGGAATTTTAACTCCGTGCTGAATGATGTGTCGAGTTTACTGTCATGTCATGGACTCATCCATAATTTAGAGAAAAAAAACTCAGTCAAAGGAAAACAACATACGACTACGCAGAGTGTTTTACAGGGACATATACCTAACCAGGCACAAAAATATTGCGTTTGCGGCTCACCTAATTTTTCCAAATCGTCATCTAGTGCATACATTAATGTTTTAATTGATCTTATCTATTGATTACATAGAAGGTCTAGACTTGACTTTAGGCATTAGATTTATGCGAAGATGTGCTAATGATATGGACGTATTAGTTAACTCGATATTATGAACACATATTATTGCTAAGTAAAACATGTACTTGTTACCTATTTAGTAGGCATTGTTAGATTAGTTTTTATGCAAATAGAATGCGGAACGTTTATGCACATACAGAAGTAACTACAATGTACAGCCATCAATAAAATAATACTAGTTTACTAAGAAATTGCCTTGCATAATACTTTTGGTATTGTGCGTTACCGGCTTTGTATTTAGTATCTTGTTTTATTTGTGAACTTGAGGAATTTTATTTTCTCTCCGTTTTATGAAACAACTATCAACTTATTTCCCTTCGATCTCTTAGCATTATGCACAATATAATCCTTGTTTGTTTTGTGTAATATTGTTTTAAGTACCTGAACTCTGTATTGTGTTTTGTATGGAATGCATAACAATCGCATTTTATTAAGGGCATAACAGGTACTAATGCTATCCATAAGAGCTTGTACGATTACACAAAGCTCTACTTTATCTTGCCTATGCTTTAGTGACATTTTATGTCGTTGACTTTATGTGCATTTTTCCAATTCATACACTTGGAAACTGAAGCAATGTCAATGCTTAGCGCTTTACGTTTTTAGCAGTGAGAGAAAAGTTCATTCCATGGCTATAGTCAAGTCCTAAATGAAATGCGGACATTAGTAATTCTAAGTTGACCTGCCTCAGTGGAAATCCTCAATCCGTTGCAAACAGCCTTACCAAATAAATAATATTTAATAATACACGCAGTAGTCTAAATCAGGAGAAAAATAAGAAAAATGTATTAACGATAAGAATTACTACGATCCCTTTGGCCAGTGGCCAATGGATAGAAATATGAGTCGTCTCATAAGTACTGTGTATCACAGTGAAAAATACTACTTGTTGCTTGCATGCATGCATGGCATGAGTTTATAAGTTTAATAAGCTGATGGTGATGTGAGTTGAGTTAAACTTGCTCTGGATTAATTAATGTTAAAACTCTTTATTTATTATATCTCAACTCGTTTTCCTAGAGTTGCCTTCGTACATTCGGTTTCCTTCCCACTTCCACTCGGTACGATGCGTAACTCTAATGCTTTATTGCCTTTAAATACTATGGAGAAGCACATTAAAATCATTAGAAAGCTACCTAGCTTATCTATGACATCTTGTAGCAAAATAGAAGATTAACTTTAGCTACTGTTTTGACTTGCAACTATGCTTACATTGTTTTGCTCTTACTTCTAACGTGCAGATACCTACTATCGGGTGATGCCTTTTCTCAAATTCTCATTATGATGGTCTGCACACACAACTCCTTTACGCTCATTTACTTGCTTTACTACGTTGACTAATGCAAACGCAATTTATTTGAGCCGTGTTTACTTGTGCAACATATTTTCTGTCTAATTGTCTCTTCTCGTGTTATGTAAAAAGGACTTTGGCTTATCTTCTGCCCGATGCCCTTTCGCTCTCCTATGCGTTCACTCGGAGGAAGTACTATAGTCCAGTAGAGAATCGTAAAAATGTTTATAGATGTTTTATTCGCATATCAAGAGCACTGAGAAGTATGCAAATAAATATTTTAGTATCGACACACTACTTGTTGACTCGAGTAGGGATTACTGCCATTTTTTGTCCGATCGCATAAAGTTCCTTCCTTAACATTTGATTTCCTATCCATGTGTGTGATTTCAAGATTGATTTGATTTGCTATTCTTTGTGAGATCAATGATCTCACAAGAAGAGAACTTAAGAAATGCGAGCTTAGCTAAGCTTACATTTTCAAGCAAACGAGACAGCTTGAATCACCTTTAGTCCATTACCTACACAGCAGAATAACTTAACGAAACGAAGTCTCTTTATAGTAATAATAATATTTCTCGCTGCTGTCGGTTCCTTTTCACGGTTGATGAATGCCATTTCAGCACATCACATTATTCTATCAGCAGCAGCCAACGCAAAAACATTATTCTCATATTTACTGACTTGTCTTAAGGCTCGACAGATACGCCTTGTGTGCGTCCACAAGTACAAATACTGTAACTACTTGTACTACATATACTGTAACATAGCCTCCTATGTATTTCACAGATGTAATACACGAGCTTTAAAATTATGCACTATGATATCGGTACAAGAATATCTTCTAGTACTACACAAGTAATTGTCTATGTACAGAGCTAAAGCAGAGTAGGTATAAGTGTATGAGGTGTGTGTACTCGTTAGGTTTGTCTATCTTTACACTATGTATGTTGTATTATTAGTATGCATTGCTAAGATCTACTAGGGTGTAAAGTGTAAAGTGTATCTATATTATTCTTTATTGTACAAGATTTCGATTACGTCATCTCGGACCTTATCTGTACGACTAAAATTTACATTAAATACATTTTCAGTGCCAAGTGCAAACTAAATAGTCCTCGCACTAACAAAGTTATTATTGATGTCAGTTAAAGAGATAAACAAAGTTATTATTAAGTGTACCTACTTGTGCAGGATAAAATGCTAATGCATAGCATCTTAAATACTTAGGAAGGTACTTACCTACCTATAAGTTAAAATTATTACCTTTCCACTCTGAGATCAACACGATGCAATTCTGCAAGACCTTTCTCAAAAGGCAGTGCATTGCAAATTGCTATTATTCTGTTAGTTGTATGAAATTGTTACTGGACTAGACTGACTGGACAGTACAGGACAGTGAACATAATTTGCTTCGCTTAACTTGCAAACTCTTATCATGATTCGTTACGCTGCACAAGTTAAGTTGAAGAGTTGAACTTCTATTGAACTGACGACTCTCTGACATGCCAAACCATGTTATAACATTCTGCTTGGGAAATTCTGTTGTAAAATGCAGGTAAATAACACAGGAACATTTATACGAAACTAAGGTGGCACTGATAGCAGTGAAGGAAGGTGCTTATGCCGTCTCTAACCCTAACCTACGCGGATTTAAATTTCAGTAAACCTCTGTCAGACAGAGAAGGGCAAAAAATGTTAGTCATTTACTCAATACTGGGCTTGGAACTATCAAGTTCTTGTCATACGTGTGCATAGTTAAGTAAAGGATACCTGAGAGTGTTGATTTCCTACTTTTTATAAACAACAATAATAATATATGTATCTATTGAAGACGGAGTACGTAAAGAGGGTTGCCAGAGTCAATGACGCTGCATGGCTGATTGCTATTGCCTCAATTGCCACAAGACGATTAGACGCATTCTCTGAGGACGTGAATTGACACAGTTCTAATCTAGAGACTCCTATTGTAGTCTATGCCTATCTAATGTAAAGTAAGCTAATCTGTCATTACATACACTTGAGGAAACTGAATCCTAATAGCTAAGGCCTATATAAATATATTTCTAGCGGCATGTGTGATGCTGGACTTGTTAAATCTGATGCATTTTATTCTTAGTATCCATTGAATAGCAATACAGGGTAATTATTATCTTTCCAAATTAAATGAATCTTGACTTCGTTTTCAAGTAAATGAAGGACAAAAAATTTTATGGTTACTTGTGTCATTATACATCCATTTCTCATTAACTTTACATCTAACGTTGTTAACTCTTTAGCACAAAGTAGATTCGCTTAGTTCTTCTCTGTGTAGTATAACTATTGAGATTGAGAATACAAGTGTAGTGAAAATACAGTAATAGTCAGTGCTCACACAATGATCTATCTGTGAGCAATAATGGTTGTCTCGGGCTCAGACACTTTAAATGAATCTAGAAAAGTTTCAATTAATTTAATGCTGTTTACGTTTGGATGACGGTGTTGTAAATGAGCCTTTGTTTTGCAGTAGGAGAGCTATATACCTAATAATTATCAAGCATTTGATTTACTGTAGAGAGTTTGCCAATTATCTAATGGCTCCTTTGTGCTTTCCCTCACAGTAATAATAATGCCGAGGTGTAAGTTGTAACTATGCCGTAGTCATACCCTTTCAATCTCTTATTTAGTTAACAATGCAAAATACCTCGGCTTTTTCTTGTTTTTGTTTCTATTAGCATATAAATAATTGAATACCTGTTCTTGCCCTTATTAGATCTAGATGAGAATGAGTGTATGGTGGCCATTAGTCTCGATTAATATGTATGAATGAATCAATTGCCTTCTTCGTTGGCAGGCAGCATTTGTAATCTATGATACGTAACTGAAGAGGTAATAAGTAAGCAATCTAAAAGTTTACGTTTACCTGCATCAGTTATGTCTACCAATGATAATACCCAATACCCTCCACCTTGCTCACAATCGTTTTCAATAAATCAAATTGTAGAGACTTGTTTGTTTACCTAATAATTGTGATTGTGACAGGTGAGATTAATGGAATATTTATTGGAATACAAACATTATTTTTTGTCAGAGGGGATTCAAGATTCAATTATATTCTGACGAAGTAGACTCGCTTCGTTCACAGCAATCGCATTTTCAGACATCTAAAGTAAACTTCATGTGATTGAACTAAAATTAATATTATGACAACTTTTGGTCATACATGACTTCAATGACTTGGTTGCATCATATAGCTAACTATTGTGTCCTTATTATTCGCATACGTTTTTCAGCATTTTACTAACAGTTTGACACGATCGGTCAGTTAGATGAATGTTGAATATAATAAACTACACTTCATACAGGTTAACTATTTGGATATATATGTACGTTGAAATTATATTGATTTTATTAGATTATTAATACCAAGTTATGTAGTTTAGGCTTTATCTACCACATAATTTTTGAACTACGTAATATAGCAATAAATAGTATCGCAAAATTAATCATTTTGCAAAAATTACATTTCCATCGATTACAGATATTCCAATTTGGGTACCTTACAATTACATCGTGAATCATAAGGATATGATGCATGTAAGTAAACATTGCTGACTAAGGAACGTTTTGGCACAGTGTTTATAGTAGCCAAATTACGTATTTCAGTTCTTGATGGACATTGGTCACATTACCCTTTACTAAATTTTCGCTATGTAAGAAAGTTCATTTCAACTTTTAGAACGGATGTTACACTCACTGAGCCTATTTAATTGAGGCTCTTGCTGGTGCAATTTACAAGACTAACTCATCGTCTGTAGTGTATTTATTATGTAATGCAGTGTGGAGCGGTATATGTACAGATAAACCAGGTAACATCATTAATTACATTCTCTTGAGTATGTAGTCCAGTAAACTGAGTAAACCTATGCTATCATTTGTGTTATAAGCTGAAGTTAAATATACTCTAACTTAACTTGATCTATCACTTCGGAGAAACTGAAATCAGAAAAATAATCTTTACTTCTCAGAATTTATTTATGACAGTCCTCATTCAACTGTTGAAAACGTTTTTGCGTGAATGCACTTAAGCTGAATTCGTATAGAACTGTGAATTCCTTCTGTTTGTTTTGTCTTCAAGTATTATACTTGTGGTTTATATATTTTTTACATTCCATAAGCAATTTCTCGCTGCAATATTTTGTGCTAAGCTTTGGTGGGTTTGTGATTATTGTAGCTGTTCCATCACATGCCAATCGAAGGAAGTACAGTTGACAGTTGACGAAGTAATTCTTTCAAAAACAGTTAGGGCTGTTGTCTAATTCAATTTCGCAAAAGTCCTTAATTCTGTTAACCGACCGCTTCCTTTTGTCTCGTCTTTAATGATAATGACAATCCTACACAGTTCACCGAAATAAAAGCGACTCTAATACTTTTGATTGTCATTTCCGCCAGTACGTACAGGTATAATGCCTATATTTTCGTGTCTTGCACTCACATATAGTATATTTGTCATAATCGTAGCCAGTCTTTAAGAAGACATTCTATACTCTATAACATAACACATCACATACTACGTAAACTGTAATTTATATCTGTGTATGAAATAAATTGAAAAACTGAGAAAATGCAATTTCAACGACCCACTTCATACAGCATCAAAGCTTTTTCTACATTCAGAAGCCTAACCGTCTAAATAATTCATACATGGTATCTGTTGTAAATTTGTAGATTGTGAACCACAGCCTAACTTACAAACCACGACGAGCCCAGTGCCAGCATTGCATTAGGCAGAGAGCTATCAATGTCAATGTCTATGTAATGCTCTAGTGTAAGAGCTGTTGGTGCCGCCGCATAGGGCATATTGTGTATTTCTATTACACTCACTATTTGCAAACTGGAGATGTAGTCTAGATTGTACAATTAGGTTATGTATCTTGGTAATAAAATAGATTTTCACGGATCAGCAGGCTGCGTCCGCTATTTGCAGAAAAAACTGCATGTTCGTATTTAATGCGGATTAGTTATGCTGTAAGTTTTTCAGCTCGTTGCGAGCAATTAGATTAGACTTATTGCTTACCTCTTTTACGTTTACTTGCTATTATTTATGTACACTTGGTGTGATTTTGTTTACCATTCGACGCAGGTCTCACGAATAACATAGTGCATAGTTAAAAGCTATCGTAATGGAGCTTCAATGCATGCAGCCAAAAAACGGGGAAGGACTACTTACCTGCATTATTTAGTGACTGGATGCAAAGTAACTAGATTGTCGTTAGCGTTATCGTTAGTTAGCTTTGCACTGTGGGTGGTATGCTGTATGCTAATGGCCCCACTCTGGCTGTCTTGTCCTGTCCAAAGATAACTAGAGATCTGCTGTAGTCCAATGTCATGTAATGTAGGTATGTAGCATGTTCCTTCTAATCTGTGCTAGATAAGGCAGAACCTAGGTTTTATTGTTCATGTACTAAACACTAAATACTACTTATACTACTCTGTATATGTAAAGGAAGACACACATAAATAATGTATATCTGTTTAGCTATTACTTGCATGAACAGTTACAGTTTGTAAACATATTTATATGCATGATACTATTTATGAAACCCTATCTACTTTTATTTATTCCCTTATCAATTCCATTAGTTTCAAAAATTTAAAGTGGGTTTCTCAGCTAGTATTCTATTTGGAGGACGTATATCGGTAATCGGTATAGTATAGGATAGGAAATTAGATATACAGATGCAAAATTTTCTTAAAATTATCCTAGCGTTATCTTCTTCTCTGTTAAAATAAATAGTAAATTGTATTTCAATTGCATGTCATTTATGCATAGGTCTATAAAAAAGCCGCAAAAAGGCAAGGAATCGAATTTTTAACAGTAAGTCAAGTCAGATCACTTATCACCACTCGATATTACTGTAAATGTAGATGCAATTTGATGCAAATTGTATTATTTCGTGGTGTACCCAAACCTTATCATTCTCTTTCGGCGCATGAATGATCAATTCGGCTAAAGAAAGCTAACCGACCTCACATAGGCATAGCTTTTACAGTATGTGTATGTAATTAAGTGGATTTTTTCAGTGTTTGATGTATAGATGGTTTTGGTTATCGTGAGCGAGTTGAGTTTTCTTACCTACTGCGCTGTCCTGTTGTGATGGAATAATAGAATTCAATTGTAATTGTAAACTCACGTATTGTTGGAGCAGAGATGCCCTGGTAGCAATAATGTAGATAGCGGATGGACAGATACTTCATATTCCTCTATGCAATATCTGTCTGTATATGCTCTGTGCATAATAAGAATAATAATATAGTCCATATAACACTAAATAAGTTGTAAATATAAACTGATGAATGTGAACGGGGCACATACTTATGTAGTTACTTGCTAACTGGTATCCATTATAGGTACGCATATCTCGAATAATTGTCATCTCATCTGTGAGTTGAGATTGCGATTTTAGAGTTCATTTAATTAAAGTGCAACATGCCAAGGAGAGAAATACACATAATGGACAAGTAATTCAAACCTGAGAACGAAACGAAAAGAAAGCCACAAGCAGCACATCAGATGGAGGCAAAAAGATTATTTCTAAAGAGATGCTCATTATTCCCTTAAGCTTTAACTCTTTTATATTTATTGGCAAAGTTCTTACAATTAGGAGATGTGCATTGCATTCAGCAGAATAAGGAAAGGTATGCTATCTTCTATTGCATCTTATCGTTATCTATTTTATCATGATTTGCAAATCAAATTGAGGGTACGGTGTCGTGTTACTGTGCCTAGTCAACTGCCTTTGTGGTAACGTGGTCTTTTCCAATAATAATGTTAACCTGAGTGCATTACTAAACCTACGTTGCGTTGCACATTAGATTAAATCTCACTCTGTTGTTATACTATGCAAATCAAATGCAGATGCTACATACCTATACCTACATAATGTACAAACTTTCAGCGTTTCAGCTATGCATCCCTAATCATTTTTATGTTATGATATAGTTCATTTGACTTTGTTTTTGTTGTGCAGTACCGTCGTCATGTCCGTGTCTGTATATACGTGGCTTTACACTACACACATACATATAATGATCGATATTGCATATGATTCATCCTGAATTATTGCTATATTACTTACCAATAAGTGGCTACCACTTGTAACTGTAACAATTTTGCTTATCTTAATCTGCATGCATTGAATTACATGAAATTCAAATCAAGACAAAACCATTCCATTTTGGAATTACTTGCCTCAGGTGCCGGATCATTTTCTAAAATTGAGTGCACAGAAACAATATTTATGCTCGAGCTAAAGCGTCTACCTTTCCTTGCAGATTCAAATGCATACAGCCAGATAATGAACTCAGTATATCCTATAATTTTGATCCTTGCGTGCTTTTGAATGATTGATAGATTGAGTATCATCGGCTTCACTGATTGTGATTATTGCCAAGAATGAATGTAGATGCCGGATTTTATGCCATGCACTCTGCAATAATACTTAGGCACATTTTACACTCCGCAGTACAAAGAGCAATTATGGTATTGGCACTGTGAGTTATATTATCCGTATCACTACCACTTGCGCAATTAATAAATTTGATGCACGAAGACACAGATTTACTTTAATATTTCCTTATTATTGACATACAGCATGTATCCTATTTCTGAGCATAATACTAATAAAATGAAGGTTTAGTTTTCCCACAGGTCACAGATGCGTGTATCTAATGCATACTTGTCATTACCCATTAAATTCCAATTGTATAAATTTACTTCATTAAACACACATTAGTTCACATAAAATCGTGCCGGTATTGTTTTTTTCCCTTCTTGTTAATGTTAAGGTAGTAATTGTTGGAAAACAAGTTCTGTCTTGTTTTGAATAGAATATATTAATATGTCAGGATTGTAGTGTTTGCATTGTAATAATTTATAAAAATTGTACTACAACTGCCAATGGAAGTTTTTTAAACTGTAAATATTTTCATCACTGAGAGTCAATAGATGAAGGGACTTATGGAATTGGCACTTCTAGGGGTGTTGATGGTGTACGTATTCAATGTTTAGATAATCAACTATTGTGAATTAAATCTCCTTCGCATGCATTTCTTTATTATTCCTTCCGTATGGATTAATAACGTACCTGCATTGCATGCATTATTGATCAACAACCAGTACCTATAAGTAAACGTTATTGCAAAATTATGTTGCCTTTGTTAGGTTTAGGTGTGGTTGAATGACAGTTGAATACTGAATAGTTGTTCTTTACTTATGGACATTTGGGAAAAAACTAGACCAAGTACAGTACAAGTAGTAGTAGACTAACAACACACGCTCATAATAAATGTTCCAGCAACAAATTAATATTGCATTCATCTCTTGATGTGATTAAAACTAGCGAACTCAGACAGATGAAAACTCAGACAAGCGAAACTAATCTCTATTTATTTCGGTAATAATATGCGACAATAACGGCAATGCTTGCTCTATTTATGTAGTTTGAATGCAGTAATTTTTGCGGCTATTTAATAGTAAGAAATTATCATCATCTATTTCAGATGACGATCAAATACACATGTTTCTTTTAGGGTGGAAACATTTTGTATACTGTGTGAGGAAAAAGTTTTAAGAATATTAAGGTACATCATCGGCAGAAATAATCCTCCAACCGTAAGGTTTGCGACATTCGTATGCATTACATTCTCCTTGTTTTTCACGTAGGCCCATGCACTTCTCACTTTGTACCATTTCTGATTATCTCTTGTCGCTGTACTGCATGCAAAATTCGCATTTCCTGTCCTGCTTTATGTTTTGTACGAAATTCTCAGCACACAGCCCATCATTCTATCACATAAACTTCAATGGTTAATGTTTACATTACAGAAAAGCTCCAACCGAAGGTCTGTATTTAATGTAGCATAAATCTTACAGACAATAGTACTTACTAATCTTCTGGCTATTTACCTACTGCTCACGCTCATAGGCAAGGTAAAAAAGGAAGAAACAGGGCTGAACTTCAAAAAGGCCATTTAATATGCACTTCAGTGCATCTCATGAAATGTATGCATACTAAAATGCATTTCCATTGTAATTATCTCCAAACCTGCAAGGTTGGTTGTTGGCAATTAAGTAATTTCAGTTTTCTCGCGTAATAAGCACAAATAAAATGTACAAATAGCAAACAATATCTGTGAGAGTGTGTCAAGTATATGGTGCTAAAAAATAACTTTTCAAAATTAAATACAGCTGTCTGCATTTATCCTTTATAATAAAGTTCAATGATGTTTCCCGTGAGAAAAGATTTGGAAAAAATATAATTTTATTTGAACAATAAGCTTAGTATTTGTAGTTGAATATTTAGGTGTTTTGTATATAAAAAATTGTAAATTATGATGAAAGAAAAGACGAGAAAAGTTCGTTGAAAATCACAAAATGCTCAGTTACATTTAGTTTAGCGCTACGCTTCAGGAGTGACCCAATTTCCTTGTGTTTATTCTTTTGTCAAATTAGTTAATCAAACTTTAATATACTTCTTACCTGTTTGCGTTTGGTTGAAGGCTTTGAAAAATCTCAGTATGGTTAATGGTTAGTGTGGATTTCAGTGCGACAAGCAAATTTCATGGCTAAATAATTCATTTACAGCATAGGCTGTATGTTCCGTTGAGATTTGTTTAGTGGTACAACAACTCATTGCAGCCGTTATAATTACGAGCAAATTGTTTAAATTGTCTAATTAAAATTACCTACCGATAATTCTGTTAATACAATTTCTTCCCTTATTGCTTGGTTGTATGTAGTACTTAGTTATTACAGTAGGCACGTAGTACCAACTACCAAGTATCATTTATTTATACTACTGGGCACTTTTTATTGCATGAAATGAGATTTTTTTTCCTGCTTTGTTTCCTGAATGTCGAATACACCGAATACAATGTGAATAAATTAAATATTCTGGAAGTAATTTGAAATGAATGTTCTGAATTTCAACAGGGAATCACCCAGCAGATGCTGACAAGATGCAAGTATGTCCTAGATCGTGTAGTAAAATCAGTGACCCCGTGTGTGCGTCTGACGGCGTAATTTATGCAAATTCGTGTGAAATGAGAAGACGGACTTGTGGAAGGGGTAAGATCTTTTGTTTTTCATGGTTGTCAAACTCACATCACTTATATTCCTTATAGATCTACAATAGTCGACAGCTACACCGATTAAGACACCGACTACATGTAACAGTGGCATTTCAATACCAGAAGTTGAAACTAAGATGAAAGATGAGACTATAGAGGAAGATAGATATTATTATAATGCATGCGTATAATCTAACAGTACTAAACGCGTAAGTAACAACACAACACGATGCGCACCTAGAAAATTACAAAGCAAAATGATGGCAGTTGATTTATGAAAAAATTATTGAATGAGAACACATTTACGGTAACAGATCAGTGAGTCATCTAACCAAACGTTAAATTGGTTTGTTATTGCAAATTAGGATTTTGTAGTTCTCATACAAATATTTGAATACGTAATGACTACGTATGTACATTAGTTTGAAAACCTCATGATTTGACGTTGGCATTTGTCTACGAATTCTCACCTAATTATCTGTTCAGCAAATATCATTTGAAATTCCATAGCAAAACCTCTATTTCTTACAATTATGTTCTTTTGCAATAAATTTTCAATGATAAAGTGCACTGTGCATACACAGAGACAAGTGCAAACGACTATGAACGTTCTGCATGGTCATACTATAGCCAACAGAAGAAAAGGTAGAATAATATTTTGTATTGTAACACCTTATTAGCTATGACTACCTTGCAACTTCTTCGAATCTTCTGTTGATAGTTAAACTAGCAGATTGGGTTAGTCATATCTCATAGCTTACTTAGGATTGATAGACCTCGATAAATAATTGATATGTTCCGATATGGATAAATGACTAGTAATGAGCGAATAACATCCGTACAAACTCGATATTCTTTTTATATTCATATTCTCTGCAATTCATTTTCATGTCAGTCTAGTAAGTTAGTAAGAACCATACCTTTACCGTTTTATTGTTTTATACGCTCACTCAAACATTTGACAAATCGATGAAAAAGTTTCATCATAATAAAATAACACAATTTTAAGCACTTCTGGGTGAGAATGTGTAGTGTAATGATGAAGTTGTAATCTCTAATTAAAATGTATTTTGGAGTGTGATCAATAATCATTAAAGAGTAGCCTTCATCAGAAATAGATGTTGCAGTAGCCTTAATGCAATCAAAGATAGAAAGTATGCAACCATTAATCATGAAGATGTTCTACAAACCCTCATCCATCATTGAATTATTTGCAGTCTTAATCTGCATTACGATACCACTATCATGCATATGCTATAG
This sequence comes from Tomocerus maximus, assembly GCA_019776445.1. Lineage (NCBI taxonomy): Eukaryota > Metazoa > Arthropoda > Collembola > Entomobryomorpha > Tomoceridae > Tomocerus > Tomocerus maximus. The sequence goes on along the minus strand of JABASH010001218.1, from coordinate 287 downwards.
TACTGTCAAGGTCAATTCTATGACATATTTTGATATGAATACATACTTTTGATATTAAGGTATGCTGATTATAACTTTGTAGCTGTAGATGCTAATTAATAAAACACCTAAGACTTAAGACACATAGTAATATGATTTCGTTTTGCTTGTCTGACTTTTGATTGACTTTAATATATGATATTTGCTCCTGTCTACTTGCAATGAGAAATTATCTTCATTATCATGAGTAGAACATATTCAAGCCACTTTCTTACTGCAGAGGAAGAAAGTGGCAATTAAGGGCTTAG
>JABASH010001217.1:0-28290 GCA_019776445.1 Tomocerus maximus | reverse complement strand
GTATTTAGTAAACAATCATTATAACATTTCAATACTTACTTTGGTAACAGCCAAGCAATCTACAGTGGATTTTGATTGTGTCCCAGCCATTTTCCAGTTTAGTTATAGCTAAAGCCAATGGTAGTAGATGGTCGATTCTCCGATCCGATATGGCGTGCGTGCTTCAGACAGATTAAACTAACAACTAAATTATGTCCTTCTAGAAATTCAGTCAGATCAGATCTTGAGTTGTAAGAAAGTAATATTTTAATTTATTTACACGCGGGCAGTATTGTAGTCTCAATCTCAAGCGAAGTAATAAACGTTAATAGGTATTGGACCCTAACTTACTAAGGTAACTACTTTCCGACAGATCCTCTCCACCGAACCGACTTTGGAAAAAATCAGAAAATTTCCGTATTCCCTCCCGTCGGAATGTAGTTACCATGAGTAAGATACGCTCCAATACCTATTAACGTCTATTACTTCGTTTGAGACTACAATACATCCGAACAAATTTGCTTTTCGATTGCTGCAGGTATTTTATTGCATTTTAACTTTGAATCAAAAGTGTTAGTAAAAAAGAGTCAGAGAAACTAATGACGGACGTGAGCAGGAATAAGAAACTCGCATTTAAGATTTTGTACGGTAACCAAGGATATCTCTCACTCGATCAGTTCCAAGTTCCAAATGGAGATTGCTGAGTGGAGAGAACGCCAAAATAAATGGATCGCCTTAGTAGAGTCAGTGTTGAGTCAGTCAGTGATTTGTGATATTTTGGTTCTAAATACTTTAAAAAATCAAATTCTTAAACAATTGGATAGATTTTGGCCTTTTTTTAACTTTGATTTTTTAAAAGTATTTACAACTAAAATATCAAAATCTGATTGCTAACTATTGGACCTGAATAATCCTCAATTCCAAAAATGTAAGTTCCATAAAGATCGAACTAGTACATTTGGAAGAATTAGAGAGGATGTAAAAACATTGTAACAAGCATTATGATAGTCAGAGGACATCTGAAGGCCCCACTAAAGCCAATCGTTAAATAATCTTTGGACGGACGAATGTGCAATGAGACGGATTATGGGCACCCTCCCTGCTAAGAAATATTTAAAATGTCTTGCTGGGCCTTTCTCGAAATTTTCTGAACGACCGGTTGCTGAACTAGTTATGCTGAACGCAAATTGTACACTTTTAAATTTATCTACGCCTTAACCCGAGTTTTATATTAACAAAATCTTAAACTGGGAAGAAATTGGAGTCAGCAAGAAAATTTACTTCATGTGATACTATTTCTGTTTTTTTCACTGCATCGCTATTCAAAGCTAAATACGTAAAAGTGCGTTTGTATTTGAAAATTGCACAAAGGTTAAATTATTTAAATAAATGTCATTTTATTCAAAGTTTAAATTTATAAATTTCTCGTTTGTTTAATGTTATGTACTGTCCAATTCTTTATTGAACCGCCTGCGGATTGACGCTTGACTGAATGTTATAGTGCATGTGGTACCCGACAAACACTATATTTTACCCCGACGCCAAACATCAAGTTACCCAACCAGCCCAGGCCCTTTGAGTATAGACGGGTGTATTAGTATACTAGACAAGCCATGCCGTATTCCTCTCATGTATAAGCTTTTTCTTCCCGCCATTTTCGATGATTGTGGATTGTGGAATTATCAAAAATAGCGCGAAACGGTGGTAAAAGAGTTGGGAAGAGGTCGGATTTAGGGAAGGGGTCGAACTAACTTCCTACTCAGACAGTACTTGTTCTGTGTAATCTATCTGCTGTCCTGTACATTTCAGAAGTTTTCGGCCATGTCTCGTCCTGATCTACTAGTATAACCTTCTATACTCAAAGCACATGGCAGACTATAGTAGCTACCCAACCGCCACACAGACTTACTCAAGTCCCTCCGTCAGGCAGCACTCACCCGACTTCTTTAACTGACACTGTTGCACAATGGTAGCACAGTTTGCCCTGGGCTGGTTGGGTAACATGATGTTTGGCGTCGGGGTAAAATATAGTGAGCGTCGGGTCCCACATGCATTCTAAAATTCTGTTAAGCATACCGATCTGCAGACGGTTCAATAAAGAATTGGACCGTACCTTACATTACATGTGCAACAATTGTAGTTTATTTAATTGTGATATAAATCTTCAAAAGTTGAATTGAATGACTTATTGTTAACTTTCTAATAATTCATGGAATATATTTAACGGGTCATTGAAATAATTTAAAAAGTCCCTAATAATGATTGAAATCGGCAATTTTGATGAAGTCACTTTAAATAATTTAAAAAGCCCCAAACTTGTTGACTTGGTACATACACAAATTATTGTTTATTTATGGACACGAGAGAAAACAATGTCAATGCCATCATAATATTTAAGTATTAATTATAACAAGTATAATTAACCTAATCTGATCTCAAACTCTAGGCCATTCCTGTTACTACTACCTACTAGCTTCCTAATACCTATTCATATACTTATCCTAATTATGCGTTGGTATTTTCATTTCAACATGTTTGCTTCTATATTTTTTACTCTCGTGTTCATAAATAAACACAATAATTTGTTCATGTACCAAATCAGCAAGTTTAGGGACTTTTTAAATTATTCGAAGTGACTTCATCAAAAGTGCCGTTTTCAACCATTATTAGGGACTTTTTAAATTATTTTAGGGACCACTTAATAGGCATCCTTTTAAAAAGTAATGCACCTTTCCAACATGTTCCCATTACATATAAATGGATCCAGATACCTAAAATATTTTTTAATATTCCATCCAAATTAATTTTAATAGTTTGCTTTTTTCATTATTCCAGATATCTTAATCAACATACCTACCATTTGAGTTCTGCTATAGCTGCGATTGTAGTAATATCGATCTTTGGAATCTAATATATTCATGTTCCTTTATTTTTAAATTCTAATAACTTTAAATAAAATTGGAAAAACTGTAAAATGGCTTAATGCAGAATTAGATATTAATATATTTTACCACCTGAAATGGGACCACCATGCTGAAGCGGTATCAGGGCTCAATTAGATCCGGCGAGTTAGTGTATACTATACACAAAACCACTCCGAGATAACGGTCTTCCGGCAAAAGGGGCTACTTACTAAAACAATTAAATACTAACATTTCCCATTTCAGGCAACGTTATTTCATCTGTAATATGTGAATTGTAATATATTTTATTCTCAGTTTTAGAGATGTTTTTGTATTCTGGACTGCAAAAGGAACCGTTTGAGTTTGTATGCATCTATATAAATAGAAAATTATGAGTTGTTTTGTGAATAAATTTAAAACCCAATTTAGACACCTGCTACAATTAATTTACCTACTACTTCTCCTACTTCGAGGAATTTGTTTTATTTAGTAGCAGTATCCATTTTTTAAATTATACTTTGAATAAATGTCGCGATGTTGGTTATTTAGTTGCTTGTTAATGCAATGCTTAGGAATAAAGTTTCTATGCAAAATACAAGTACAATTTGCCGAAATCTTCCGATTTTACATTTCCAAATCTACTAAAGGACTAAAGGCAAAACTAGACTTATTCCTTCAGCATTTTATGTCCCCTAATTTAAAGCTAGCGTAATTTAAAACTCTTAAATGCCAGGGCTATCTTTTCATTCATTAACCAGCAGAGAGAAAGTGCTTGATAAAAGATATCGATGAATTAATTTAAAAAAATTAATTCTCTTAATAATGCAACGCTCATCTCGCAATTATTTAAAGTGCGCAATACTTTTTGTTTCTAAATAAATTTATTTTAAAGAATTTAAAATATAATAAATGTACAATTATTAAATCAGCCAGCAATACTAAAATAGTAATAACAAATGAGACAGGAATTCATTTTTATAGAAATGTTACTGACAGGTTTATACTAACCTAAATTTTTGTCGGTAAATTTTATTTTAAAAGTTACAGTCATTGCTATTTTAACCATATTTTGAGTCACAAGACCATACTACAATTATTACGCTTAGAATTAAATCTTACCCAAGCTAAGAGACAATAGTACTTTTAAATTTCTTAGTTTAATTTAATTTTCAATACCAATGTCTAGTTCAAAATTCAAATTACCTTTCTATTGGCATATAACTTGATGAGTGATGACTATTCTAAAAACAGCTAGGGTAGGGTAAGGCATTGTTAATTAAATTATTAATGCTCATGGGTAAAATATTTGTGTTGTAAAATGAAAAACCCAACACACACATGATGTAAAACATTCCGCATTGCAAGAATATTCTTGTGCTACAGACATAAGTGTCATAAATAATAGTTAATAATAGATGTATGTACTAGTTGTATTGTGGTCTTCAATTAGAGATGGAAAAATGTGGGTTTTATTTCAATAATGGAATTCAATATTTAGAAGCATAAAGAAGAAATAAATTAAAGCAGGTTGCCTTGTAAAATGTTTAGAATATAAAAATGATAGGTAAATGCGTGACCTGGTGGCAGGCAGATGCAGGCTATCTGCGATCTGGGGATTTACAGAATTTAGACAGGATCATGCATGGCCGGCCAGATATAGGAATTGTTTTACAATTATTTTAACTTTTTAAACGTTCGACAATGTCGTACAGATACCATAATGGTGGCACTAATGTCTTCTACCAAAAGTTAATTTTCGCAAGGTTAAAAAACTGCTAATTTCAACAAAATAAATATTCGTTCAATATTTTAATGGAAATATTGTAATAACTGATAATTGACTTTCTTGCAATTGAACAATTTATTACATTTACCATTGTTAGGATATAAATCTGTTTAAATAACTTCAAAGTCGATTTAGCCTACAGCCTACAGATCAATCAGCGAATTTCCTTATCTGAATCTGAGAATGTAAAGTAATATGAAGTCGTCTTAGATATGGCTAAAATTTGGGCATAAAATATTGTACATGAAAATTAAATTGACTTAACCATTTTTACGGGTATGTACATGGCGAACATCAAATTCCTGTAATGTAAATTAGTAATGGGATCCAGAAAAGAGTAAATTAATTAAGTGTAATCAACTAATACCCGCGCTCGTCAGTCAATCAAAAGCTCATTCGCTAATTCGTCAGTGAAATGAATACAGAGTTCTGAGTTAATTTGCATAATTTATAAAATGGTATTGTAATAATTAAAAATGAACTCGTCAGTAATCATACTAGCAAAGTTGTTAAATATACATGTACATTGTGTATTAAGACACCGAACACAAAATACGAACTAATTTGTATTGTAAATAGCATATAGTAATGAAGGTATTCCGTAATTAATATTACCTATAGTAAGAAATGTCAAATATTTAGTCGCCCTATAGATTTTTTTCAGGCGAAATGTCTCAAGAAATGGTAAATTTAATACCAAAATCTATAATAAAAGTATGTATAATTTAGCATACAATACAACTCAATCTCGAAATCTGTTGCAGAAACCGAGAGTAATGAAGCAGAATTGTCTGCTACTTGTAAAAGGAAATGTAAAAAAATTATGAATGACCATTGATCTCTGTACTGATTAAATAAAGTATAATACTTTAAACGAAAACAAGTACATATTAATATTCAAAGTTTGCATGAGTTTTACGTAGTTTTACATGGTGCCCAGTCCAGCTATTATTTATTAAGTAAATAGGTATAGTAGTACGCTCGGATAATAAATAGACAAAATGAAATAGCCTTTACTATAGTAACTTGAGCACAATGTTTCTATACTAATTGTGTTCATGTTACAATAGTAAAGGCGGAGCATAAATTCCTAATTTGCCTATTTATTATCCGAGCGTACTATGGCACATGGTCATCTTTACGTGATTCATCTTATAGAGAAAAAACTACTAGAGTGTCCATTGTTTACTGGAATGATGATTTATTAATGGATAAGTTGGTAAAGCATGAAAAAACGCTTGCCTTGTCAATACACATACAAATGCCATGGACGGTTTATTAAGAAACGCTTTACAACTTGGAGAAAAGTTGATTTCGTGAAAATAAAAGTAGAGGAAGCATTGAACAGTAAATTTATAACGGTGGCAGGGGAGAACGATCATTGAGCTTAGGAATTATGTCAATAACAGTTGATTCTTAATTTGTAATAATTTTGATCGACTTTTATTGTAAATTCGAAGGCTAAGTACCGATAAGTCACACCCCTCAAGGAGTATGATTAAGTCGGCTTTGAAAAGTGAGAAAAGTTGGATTGTGGATAAACAACGCAACTAAGACCGGTTCACGTGGTCAATCCACGAAGTTGACTTTGACTTTTCGCGGGCTAACCTGTACGTCGGCTTACCAGAGATTGTGGATAGGTAAGTCGAAAATCGACTTTTATTTGGCTTCCGGAAGCTAAAGTCTTGTTCTGGATGTGTCTGGGTTAACCTAGAAGTCCGTATAGTTCTACTCTACCTCCCTTTTCTTTTTCCAAAAAAACTAACTAGTTACTAAATAGACCAGGATTTGGTGGTTCCATAAGAATGTTGGCTTGGTTTTCTTTTTCCAAAAAAACTAACTATTAAGTTACTAAATAGACAGACCAGGATTTGGTGGTTCCATAAGAATGTTTGACGACGCTGGCACAAATTGGTGGACCAAAATCCCGGGATCTGTCTCATGTCGATCAAAGATTCTTCTGTTGTAGTTTGACGAAGCCACTATTCGTGGCTGTGAATTTTGATTGAATAACAGAAACGTGGTCTCCCAGACAGAATCAGGAAATGTAATCAAATTGGAGTCTCAAAATGATAAATTTCGGATACCTTTGGTGGTCAAACCAGACAAAACCAAAACTAAAATTAAATATCTTTTGAAATTCACTTTTCTTAAGTGTCCAGCTCGGATGTATATGTATAAAGGGAAGAAATGATGCCGCTATTATAATAATCATCCTTCGCTGGGCCAGACCAATCTTTGATTCCGACGGTTTTTTTTATTCCGCAACAGATACAACTTTTACGGTACATGCACCATACTATCAAAGGATATCACGCAATAACTGCCACATAATTCAGCTTTAACAACATCTAGGACATTCTAGTCTGTCTCGGGGTATTCTTTGCACGTAATCACATTTTTGTTCAGGGAGTAAACTCACTAAACTGCCTTTTGTATCGCTGTAGTCTGGAGACTGGAGTTAATTAATTTTGAAATTATAAAATGCAAAAATGTAATTTGAGACTAGTTAATTAATATTTTATAATCGCTCCGTTTATAACATCGGTCTATAGATTATGATGATGTATGGTCTGATGGTCTGGGACTAATAAAACAGTATATCCTTGTCAAGAGTTTGTCCCATGGAAAAAGTTCAACTTGTACCTGTCAGTTACAGAAAAAATATCAATAGAAATGGGACTGCCTGGTGTCGTATCGAATACTTTCAGCAGTAAAACATGTATAGCTATTATTTTGAACTTCTGATGATGCATTTTGCTGTTTTGTTTGAGTTTTCGTTTAACACCCATTACTGGTGATAGGGTACTAGAAATGCAATGAATCGGCACATGCAAATAACTGAATATGGTGAGAAAATAAAGTTTATTTTTTATAATTGATGGTGTCTTTTAATCATCTCAGACTTCGCTTTGAATTATTACCTATTAATTATTACATAAATGTTTTACAAAGAATCAGTGAAATGTTTTCAAGTACAAAATTACTATCTGGTAATACAACGTTACACAAAATCGTACAAGATAAAACTGTGAGAAAGGTTAGTGTATTAAATGAGGTACGTGTACATTGTATTGTGTATTTCATTTATAAAGTCAATGTTCTTATCATATAATATTATGCTTATCTAAACAATTCAGCAGTATAAATAGCACTCAATTTTTAATTTTTTTGGTATGTTAAGTAAAAGGTACTCCAACTGTAAATGTAAATATCTTTTTAACCAAACATATCACTAAAATCTTAATTTGTCATCACTTTTGCAAATAAATATCTCGGAAGCACTATAACATGTTCATGGTATTTGGTTATCTTAGTTTGATAATAGTAGGTTTGAATTCCAAATAAGTGAGTTGATAAAAAAATTGAACGAAGAGTAATAAGAAGTATAGGGTCTTTAGGACATTACATTTGCGATTGATACATCGAAAGCTCACATTTAGATTTCTTCTAGAAGAATCTGAAATTAAAATGTAGTTATTGTATACAAATGTTAATGTTAAGATACTAAACCACCAAAAATGTCATTTGAATTAGAATACCTCATTTGAATTAGAATACAATACCTCAGATATGCCAATGTTGAAACAATGAGTATTGGCATATCTGTAATTCCAAAACTATCAAAATATTAAAATAATTCTTACCTCACTAAGAATAACCCAATTTTCACTGGCATTTTTTAATGTTATACGGACGGATGCAACTGGATTGAATATACTTGGAAAGGAGGCATCAAGAACCCCCAAGTCATCAAACTCGTCTGTTTAAAAGTTTTTAAAACATTTAGCATGTGCCCACACTGTGCATGTGCATTAAACCACCGACTGGATGGTCTTATGATTAGTCAAAGAATTCCAGCTTACCAATGACGAAATAACCATCTTTGGTTTCTATATAGGATTCAGTAGTTTTAACCGGCTTAGCTGGCAGAACTTCTAATGTGGCATTATGGAGTTTATCTGACGGATGTTCAGCATTACCGCTAATAAATCGGTAGCTAAACCACAAAAACTTATTCAACTTCCTTCCTCATCGTATATTATAGTAGAAAGGACTTTATTAAATGAGAAAATTGCACTTTGACGTTACCTGCGTAGGGCAACTGGAGGCGCAAAAGCAAATTTAATAGTATCACCAGCTTCAGGAGCCAAACCCCAAAAGTAGTTTTTCCCATCATATGCCTTGTCCAAAGAAAACTTTCCATAATGTTTTATGGTACTTTCCACTTTGGCAGGTGGATTGTCATGTCGAGTGAATAGTTCCAGCTTTCCAAATTGACGATCCTACTTAAAAGATTCCAGAAATCCCATGAGTACCAAAACGGCTATTTAATCCCATATAGGGACTTTTTATTGTGCAATGGAGGAATGTGTAAAGATATAAATGTATGAATCGATATATTCTCAATAGGAATAGAAATACCCGTACTTTTAATCTTTGAACTTTTCCTGTTAGCGAGGAGACCATTCCAATATGTTGAAATAGAGAAGGCTTGAAGTGAATCCAATGTTTATTTAGCTCTCGGATACATCGTTTCTGAAAGGAAATAATATTCACTTTAAGAAATGGATATTTCTTAGATTAATAACTTTAAAAATGTCCACAATGAAATACATCTCACATGTGTGTAATCAAGTTTACAATATTTGACACTAAAAAAGTGAGATAAAAGCCAATCTCCCGGCTTGTCTTGGTGAAAGAGTAAAAAAAATTCAATCAGTTTCCATAAATCCGAACTTCGAAACAGTTTTCCTGTAAGAAATAAAAGACAATTCACTTATCTCCACATTTCTAGTCACCACAATCTGTCGTTTGAAACAATTATTAATGTGACCATTCAAATATTTCTCACCTATGAACCCCAACTGACAAAAATCCAGCATAAACCACTCTCGTTTCTTTATTGTATTTTCTAAAGCGAAAGATTTCATTGTGGTAACAAAACCTTTTTTACTAAGCACGTCATCTTCCAATTGGACAAAATACGTGCCCCGATTTTGAGCATACATCATTAAATAAGCATAGTCCAAATTTTGTTTGGTCCTCCATCGGGTTCTTTCTTCAGAATCACCTAAAGTCCCCTTCATAGACTTAAAATCTGGATAATAATTTGCTGAAGGGGCTATTATTTCTATCAACCCCGTCTCCACGTCTTTTCTAAATCTGGAAAGTTCACAACAGTTCATTAAGCATTGAAGACACAGAAAGTTTTAGTGCACTATACTTAATTATTTTCTACTAGCACTGGTTTTAATAGCATTAACTCAGTATTTGCTGACAACTGACAACAATTTATTTATTAAGGCGCTTATTTACTTTGAATAACATTATGAAATGCCTTAATTCTTTCTTGAAATGTTTTTAGAGAAAATTAATATTTGTAAAATGATTGTTTATGAATTACAATGATTTAAGAATGTTATGGCGCACTGCATACATTATAATTCATAATATATGCAATATACGCAGAGATAACATAATATTATAGTTTCGACGAAACAGTTGAAGTCTGTTGAGTAGAATATAGACAAGCTCTACATGTTAGCATTAGGAGTAATTTGAATAAATTTATGTAGTTGGATTACTGTCTAGTAATTGAGTTGACCGTGTTTTGCACGAAAGACACATCTGGCTCAGCAATAAAAACAATAATGAGCGTATCATTTTTCTCCTCAGGAAGCATAGAGTTAATTAAATTTTGAAGTGTTGGAAGAAGGTAGCTTTGAGTTGGACGTTTTACTGTAGGAATCCCAATCACAACGGAAACTGAGAATAGACCATCAAAGACAAAATTAATTTCAAATAGAAAATCTCCAGTCTTATTTTGTAGTCATGCTCTACAATCTAGTTACGAGTGCATTACACGTAATACTTATTCGTAAGATACTAGGCAATTCATTATTGTCTTATTCTAGAAGTGAAGTAAGCTGCATGGTAGGGAATATGCATGAGATAATATCAAGATGATGTTTAACGTGCATGAATATTCCGGAATAATTCTCTTTAACCAATAATGGCTATGAATAATAATCCTCCATGAATTATAAAATTTTGTCTACAATTTTTTTCAAGTCAAAATGAAAAACATTTTTCAATTAAATAAAGTTCACAAAAATACATTGACAATTTTAATTGTACTGCTTATATGAGTCATTGTAAGGTTAAATTAGCTACGACAAACGAGACTCCCACTAATGCTGCTTTATATTAGAGACTATTAACAAGTCATGCCATTGATAATTGGATGATAAATGATATGCTTACCTCCTTCGCGTTCTTTCCCCATCGCTAACGCCGGGGTTAATGCATCGTCATAGTCCAACAGATGAGGCAAGGCAGCAAACATGGTGACAATTTTAAGGCGATTTCGACTCAAGAGACTCAATGTGTCAATAAATTTCTTGCCATCCTTCCCTGATTCACCATTGCCACCGTTTTGATACGCATCTACTCGAGCCAAGACCATTTCACTGCGAAGTGATCGAATCGCAGCTTCATATTCTGTCACATGAGTTTCCAATGTCGCGAGAAGTCGCAAAATTTTGGATTCCCGATCTTCTTCTACCAAAATTCATATACATTATTCATTTTTCTATGTGCCCGATTTGTCATTTCAAATATTTTATAATATCTCCACCCATAATTCACAAAATATGATCGACATTGTACTGCGAAAAAATACTATTCAAGTCACACAAAGTAATTCGTATGCCTTGAGATGGTAGTCTTTAAAATGTTAGTTGGTGAGACTAACGACAAAACTAAAAACCTACTGTAAGCCGTAACAGAAGCTCGCCCAACTAAGGGGTACCGTGTACTAGTACTAATATTACTCTAACAACATATTACAGATAGAAACCCAAATTTTGACTCATTTTAACAATAAGGTAATCTTTGGTGCTATACCAGGTTTAGTAAGTAATTTTGAATACCAAAATGAACAAAAAATCATGCATGTGATTAATTTTAGATTTTTCATCATTTTGCGTCATTTTTGGTAGGAAATATCAGCATACTGTATTTCTGTATATCAGCCTGACAAAATAATAACAGCGCAATTTGTCTTTTTTGTCCTAATTTTCTACTTTAACTATCAAATTGAAGACAAAGTGTATCTTGGCAACCAGTGGACAGAGGTTTGTCCCTGACCTATAAGCTTTGTTTTTGCCAAGTTCCGTCCATTCATTCAAAAGTTATAGTGTTGTCGAACGGACTGGGCAATTCTATAAGCTCGCTTCTTCGGCGAGCTAAGAGGGTAAAATTGGATAAAAAATGGGAGATTTGGTCCCAGTAGATTTCTTTTTGGTGTCTGAATTATTTTTGTACAATGAATAAGGATAATAAATTACCTTCAGGAGCAGCTCTCCATAGGAATTGTATAAGAAACACTAGAGTAATTATAATGGCGACGGCTGCAATTCTATATGGGAACTGCATGCTCTATATATACATCTACTGGAACTCCCGGAGAAACGAGGCGACTTCATCAGCTTGCTTTACTTTTAATTGTTTTTCCTCAAATTAAGATAGATACACTTTATTGTTGATTAGGCCAGGAAAGGAAAATCTTGCCCTGCTCTTTGATTGTCTGTTCTGGACGAACAACGAGACTCTTGCTGTCAGACCTTTGGCTTTGCTACAAGCAATTCACTTCCACGGAGAGCCCGGCTACAGATAACGGAGAAGTCCGAGTAGACGATCTGATATTTCTTTTAGTCATGTTGTTATGTCACAAAGACTTAGAAGTTGTCAAAGGAGGAAGGAAGGTAGCTTGGTTTGGAAATTCCTCGTCAGACGAGGAAAGTCAGTTGCTAAAGAAGGAAAGTCTTTGAAGGAATAGCAAAGGATGTCCGTTTGATTATTGATTCCATAGAATTATTCGACAATAAAAGGAAACAGCAAACAATGCAATGTCTCCACTTGCCGGATTTGATTGCCGCTGATTTTTATTTGGTAATTAATGCCATATGTATTTTCTTCGGGATACCCTCGCGGACTAATCTTCTATTTTCTCAAAAAATTATTGCATAGGACCATGACCAATAAATATTCTGAAAACCAAACAAAAAACGAAAGTCAATTAATATGTCAATCATAAATCAACTATATTTTTCTGTTATAAGTAATTTACTATTTTTATGGCAATCAAATGCATTTTAAAATTTCTTTGATTACGGATAAATTGATGGGGTATACATATATACGTAATAAAATTCAAATTAATAGACAGAAGTTAATTCTATAGGTAAGAAATTGCTGTAGGGAATATTTGTAATTGGCATTTTGTAAAGGTAAATGCACTCTAAATGTAAATTAGTTAATTATTATATTATAGTACATATTTAATTGTTATCGAACATGGTGGTGGATAGGGTAAAGAATACTTTCAGCTATTTTTGGCCTATATTTAGTAACAGGTGTTGAGGAAAATAGCCATGAACCAATTTATACATAAATGAATTGAAGGATGTGTATATTTTTATCAGCATGGTATTGACAGAGTCATGCACAAGCATTTGGGACCATTCCCTATCACACGAACGTAAATATAGACAGATCAAATTCTTAAATAACTGGCAGGCATATTGAAAGCACAACAGATATAAGCCCAGACAATTTTGTCAGGGTCTCCAAACTTTTGGGCTTAGTTCCCACCTGTGAGAAATGAGAGAAACTGAGGAAACGTGAACTTTTGAAGAAAATGAAGTGGGAAAAAACTATTTCTCCCATTTCCCGCGGGAGGCTGTAATTTTTGTGTATCAACTAAGTGTCGAATTTTGGTAATCTACTCACAATATTTTAATGCAACTATACAAAGTGTAATGTTGATATGTTATTTACTTAACAATGAGATAAGTAGTTCAACGTTTTCAAGTTCAGGCCTTAGGAAAACTTTGTCTCTACAACTGGTAAACTCTAAATTAAATATAAAGCCACTCGTACTCATTTATAAATATAAAAATAATAAACAAAATCCTCATAAGTAGGCATATATAAATAAACCACTAGTTTTGATTACCGGCGTACTGAGTAGGTGCTATTGAAGCAGAAGCCCCGCAAAATCAAAGAACTATAATTGCAGGAAAGAAATTCGTTTTGATCTATTTTAAGACAATTTGAACCAATCTGCGATTAAAAACGCATGAATGTTTCGTGCGAAGTATTACTTTATAAATCTGCTAAGAGAAATTGAAACCAGCTCCCTAAACTAATTACTAAATACGCCAATGGTTTTGATTCTCAGTACGTTCTTAGTAATTAGCTTTATTTATCTTCTTTTAAAACCACTTTGCTCTTACAGTTACATCAGTCAAAGGACTGTCAATACGCAATTATCAGGAATCATTGGACTTGTTGCTACTGCGATATACTTTGTAAATTGGAATGGGAATTGGTCAGACCCGCAACGCAACCACAGAACAGGAGGAAGACAAGACAAATAGGTACAGAGTTAGCAAATAGCATACAGAATCATGTTACAGAGTACATTTATTTATCATCAGAGTAGTTTGATTGTGTTGCAACTTGCAACTTTTTGACCTTCGAAGACAATATATATAAGGATTTATCATCAGTGTGACCATCTGTTTGTGGGTCTTAATTTTGTAATTTATTTTTTGTAAAACAAGGACATTCGTTTGGTATATGGAATTTGAGAAACTATTACTTTGCTAAAGTTCAATTGCAATTCACTACAAACCTTCGGTCAGGCAGATATATTGTAATTATTTAATAGCGTAATTGAAAAATTGAAAATGTTTTCTTAGGATAGGTACCGTTATATTTAAATAACCAATAGAATTAATAAAGGATTTTATTGCTCTCTGAAAACATGTGCTAACGTCAATGTCACCGTATTTTCCCATGCAAATTATCTAGTGTGCTTCAGAATAATAGGGTTACGTATTGCTATCTCTCTAATGATTCAGTATTATTTATCGGTAATTTCACAACACACGTCAATGTCATTTTTGTATCATTGTTTGTATTCCATTGTGTTGTGGGTATATAAATAATACTCCAATATTTAGTAAAACTGTCGATTAACATTTTTTATAATATTTTTCTAATCAAACAGGGAAATAATTCCATTCTAACAATAAGCTCTTAGGGCTTTTACTGCACCGTATCGCAAATTCAGCTGAATTCTTGTGACTAATTTCAGCTGTTGTATTTTCATAACTGCATTACAGCATTTACATTTATAAGTAGAATTAAATTTTACTAACAACTAAAAGCAGAAACGGTCTGACTTATTATTGTGATACTATTCCTTAAGGTTGGCTTTATGGATTTCCGAAACATTCGCAAGATCTGAGATCTATAACACCAAGAGTATACGAACGAATCCTTATGTACAAGACTTTTACTCAGATAGGATGGCACATTTTTTAAGCTTGGAAAAAACTTTTAGCATACATTAGAGCATACGAGACAGAAATTAAATCTGACATTATTGTGGCCATATTCAAAAATGCACGCACTACGTGCCCAAGATATTTTCTATTTCCTTTATTAAGGATCTTTCCAAATTCTTCAGAAATGACCCCAAGGGCTAATATCAGAATTTTTGGACATTTAATGGGGTAATCAAAATGATTGCGAGTAAACTTCCACTCCATTATTTTCGTACGAGACTATTTTCCATGTAAAATTAATGTTTGTACTCTTCCTTGAATCTAGGCAAATTCATGTTTTATGATTATGTTTATGACCATATCTTCGATCGGCTAGTGTAAGACTGCACTGTCTAGACATTCGTGATATAGAAACCGCCTTAAGTAGCAATAAATTATCTTTTAAGAATAATGACGATTGAACATAATTAAGTTTCGGGATATTAGTGCAATTATATTAATATACTTCTAATGACTATTAATGACTCGTTAACAGTTCCAGTTAGCCCGGTACTCGAGTTGTCTGTATACTCCAGTAAATTGATTTCAAATAGCGAAATAAATTCAAATTGCTTTGCTATGATATTCACTTAATGCATAATATCGCATGGCGCATGGAATTACATAATATTTTTCTATTTAAGGTAGCTGCTGCCAATTTTCTCAGGTTCCAGGCTATGAGTTTTGACCGTTCAATCACTGTTCATGGTTTTTTAACAGAGTACACAATTACCCAACCGCAAGCAAAAACATGAATGCTAACCACATAGATTAAGTTCCAGTTATGAGAATTTATTGTATCATTCTCTATAGAAATGATTGGCAGTAGTGATTTCAAAGAAAAGTTATTCCATTTGTGGTTTTAATTTCACTGCATTTATCGGTGCCTACGTATAATTGAACTTGTAGCTATTACATAGGGATTTTAGGATTGAAAGCTTGGCTATGGGTTTGGTACAGTGTAGTGCCAGTATAAAATGGAACACTTACATGCGATAAGATTAGTTTTACATAGTAATCCCAAATAGTTGGCTGGAAAGTAAGCGTAATCGCATTCAAGAAAGGAATGAGATGGAAAGAAATGGCATTGACTGAGCTTCCAATTGTCTACCTCTCTTTATTTCATGTCATGTAAATTCACTAGCAAAAGAAATCAAAGCCAAAGACTTCGGATTTCCGTAAAACTCCATTGAATCAACGGAAATAAAGTAACCGGATAAAACACCACTATATATTTATTTACAACTCCACCATTAATGCTCGTAGTAGAAATGTGGATAATCGATTCTTTACATTTTTTTTAAATGTCTTTGCCAGTAAGCTTAGCTCATGTGATACTCCGTATGCCTATATTTACATTTAAATCTTCTGTTATTTATCTAATACGCATTGGAGAGAATAAAATACCATTTTATTGTTGCAGTCTGGCTAAGCAATAAAAATAGAATTGATTTATTGCTTATTTCCAGAAATTTGTAAAATTGCTTTCTCTTGCATGTTTAAACCAGATTCTGCTGTCGTATTGTTTATTTTGCAAACAGGGACCAAGATTTTAAAGGTCTGTGACATTTCTACATATAAAGATTATTTCAAAGTGGAAAATATGTTAAATGGTGAATATGGCAAAACTCTGTGCCAAAAAGTTCGCTGTATACTAATCAGTTTTGTGTCCTGTATAAATAGAAGACCAGATGCTAAATAAAGGCTATACCAGATTTTTGCAACTCAAATTAGCCTGTCAAAAAAATTTGGAATTTCTATTTAAACATAGTT
Organism: Tomocerus maximus; assembly: GCA_019776445.1. NCBI lineage: Eukaryota > Metazoa > Arthropoda > Collembola > Entomobryomorpha > Tomoceridae > Tomocerus > Tomocerus maximus. Next base: position 11,449 of record JABASH010001217.1, on the reverse strand, counting down.
ATGGTTGACTACTTGACTAACTTGAGTTTGTTAATGCATTTCAGCAGTCGCAAATGATTGTTTTGTATTAAAAATTTGGCAGTGTGCATTTTTTTAAGGTCACGGCAATGACTCACAATGATCATTATTTTAAAAAATATGTCATACATAGGATAATGCGAATAGAAAATCCGCGGATGAAAAATGTTTTTTGACCATTAATATTGCGTAGGAGTGGCTTGGCAGATTTCTTTTGTCTCTGATCGGTTGTTATTGTTAGTTACTAATAATAATTGATGAATATGGAAAGTCAGAGGCATGAGACGGGGACGCAAGTGTGTGGTCGACTGCAGAAGGAGAAAAGTGTTGAGGGAAGAAAAGGTCTTCCTGAAAATATCAACTTGGGGAAATAAAGTATAGGTACTGGATATGGAGAAGGTTGAAGGATCGTAGGTTTTTGTTAGGCAGATTAATGTAGTTGGCAGGACAGGACATGACATGGAATGGGATGACAAGCGTGACTTATTACTATTACTTCGTATTACACAGAGAAAGGAAAAGTAGGAGAGCTCCGTTCCGGTCTGACAAATAAGACGATGCTTTCTTTTCTATAGAACTTGGAGTCGTAATGATCCTCCTACAACTGTGTGCAATGCACTACACTCTGAAAATGGAAGGCAATAAAATAGTTTGCCATTTACCTTTCAAAAGTCAAAGGTGTCTTTGTCTCTTTTCTTGAAACTAGATGCATTCAAGCAGAATATTTTTAATCATATTTTATGTTTTTTCTGTTTTGGTAGGCATTTGAAAGATGTAGAAAATTATGTGATAGGTAATAAATATATAAGGAACGGCATAAATCATTTTTGAAGCAATAGACTTGAGAATAATAATAATGCAAATATACTATTGCTACTAATATCTGGTACGTACCTTTGTATATACGAAGTACAGAAAATTTCTTATGCACACTTTATCTTTTTCGAAAAATATACTGACGGCAATATCTTGTGAAAGCGGAACAATATTTTAGAGTATATACTAAAGAAATGTGCCTAGGTGTAATAATTGTGTAAGGCAGAGACAGCTAATCTCTTTTCGAGTAAAATGTGCGGTCACAAATTACAACGACAATTTGCTGTTGTAACCAATAAATTTGATGTGATGTGCGCTCCGGGAAACAGTGTGAGTTGGCAAGTGACAAATATAAACTGCAATCATGTCACACACATTACACCTTCTCTCATAGATCTCATCCCAAATTCTTTTCCCTTTTATTGCATGCATTACATTGTAGCTTTGTAGCTTTATTAGTAATGTAGGACAATAAAACTGTATTAAGTATGTGTAACAACCGACTGAGGTTAATCTAACCTACGAGAGTCGCGAGACATGAGCAAGATAACCCATAAATTCAACGATAAGTAAAATGTTCCACATTGTGTACACTATGGAATTATACTTCCCACCTCCCACTATCGTAAAATGACTTATGTGCTACCACAAATATACTACAACACCAATCGATACTGTTCAAGATTAGATAGACACTTATACAGCACGACGACAAATTTTTCTATCATATTTCCCCGGAACGTTACGCAGCCCTACTGATCCATTGTGAATACACACATTAACATATAGTGGAACAATCCACACTAATGAAAACAAGAGACACAAAAGATGCACCATAAAACGGACTATAAACTCAACCTACCTACATAAAAGTAAATAGGTTTTTTCTGAAGGACGTAAATATCAAGGTTTTATCTGAATGGGACCTTAATAGACACTTATTAAAATGAGATAGTAAACTTGTAGCACTGGACGTATTTTCTTCAACGTATTCTTATTTAAAGCATTACAGGCTCGAAGGGTTTCAATTTCCCCGAGGCAATGTTTGGTAAAAACAGTCATGGTTAAAATGGCCATTTTAAAACGTCATAAATTTATGCAGCGATCATGTGAGGTTCTCGTCCAATCACAAGTATTTATATATTGTAGACCATCTCATTGAAGATATCTTTTCGCATAATCATGCGAAAAGACATAAATATTTCATGAGGTCAAAAAATTCATGATGCAAAATTGTTCCGGTTGCAATTAATATTTTTATAGTTGCATATGTCGCATAGCAAATCCAATAAGTGTTACAACGACCTTTTTTATTCAAACAATAAATTATGTGTACGCTACGACAAATATGACGAGCATTCACAAGATTGTCGAAAACATCATGCTTTGCCGGCACATGGTATTAAGGCCTACACTTTTGTGCAAAACAGTCTACTTTGTTGTGCATTGCATATTTTGCGCATATTTTATTGCCACATTTATGTAATCTATTTATGTAAGCACAGAGTCACATGTAAATATTATGACACCAGATATGTACGCTTATCTCTTCCGTTTTATGGTGCACACTGCACATAAGTAAAAATACAGCCATTACCACGACAGAGCATTATTAATTAGAGGAAACACAATAAAATAGTCTGACTGTGACACGTAATAAAAATAAGCACCACTTACACTTATGCATACAAATTTGCAACGGGAATGAATTCCTCCTTGCCCCCATAATTCATAAAGATTTAATATTGTATAACGATGTTGATTGCAAAAGGAAAAATTGTTCATTTTCCAGAAACCTTAACTATTCATTTTGAAGGACGCACTAAAGTTTTTTTTAGCTCATACACCAAATTTTAAGTGGGAGTATATTTCATCTAGAATATGTTTGAAGAAGTAGTACAACATACATCTATTTACAAAGCAGATGAAAAGAAATTTTCTGAATCCTAATGAATACCCTCATCACAACATCAAATCTGTTTTCTATGCACATTTATTTAATATTTGTTCAATATAATTTATTATATGCTGTAGAATATATTTGTAGTAGACAAGACATCATAACTTAGTTTTCTATGCTTTCAAAGAGCAAAAATATTCAGCATTCTGCAGAGTCTCAACATAAAATTCCCTTTCCTATGCAAGAGGAACATTTTTGACATTTTTTGCATCGTAATAATATATTCTTATATCCACTTTTTTACTTGTTAGTTGATACTAATGCAGTTATGATGTCTCAAGTTTTGAAAGCTCACATATAAGGTATATTAATGTAGTCTTTTAATACTGTGAGGTCATAATTATATTTTTAAAGTAAGGCTACACTGGATTTGAATTATAAATACTGCATGTACACTCTGTAATGTAGCCTAGTCTTTTATTTTGTAATATATCTGTAAATAGTAAATATAATTAGTGAGGGATGAATGAACAAATTCATCGTTATGTAAGGGAAAAGTTTAGATCCATGTGATACTTTCTTTCGGCTAGATTGCCAAACAGAATGAGTTAGGTATATGAATAGTAGATAGTTGGATTAGACGTCAAACAAAAGAGGATTACCATGAAGTACTTAAGGAAAGTGATATCTCCGTTTCTGTCTTTTAGACACAAATTATCTAATCCCTAAATACATTTAGCTTTATAGTGGTACAGAGTACAGCAGTGGCAAAAGCGTAGGCGTTGTTAGGGTCTAGGGTATACAATATCGATTGCTTTGACTGACTCTGTGCTTTTTGCTTGTAACTAATGTACGATGAATTACATGGAATGGGTGTAGAACGAGTGGACAAACTTCTTGCTTGCATTTACTTTTCGCACTTCAAGGCGTGAGTTGCGTCATAAGATTGAAATCCAACCAATAAATACACAGTGATAAAGATTCTAGTCATTTTCACCCAATATTTTACTACTTAAATTCTGTCTCAAGCTAAACCTCTCAATATACCCTCACAAACAGTAATAGCCTGCCACATTTCATGAAACATTGGGATTATGTTGCTTTGAAATTCTATCTCGCCGTCACATCGTTCAAAATCTATTTGTCGCTTCTATTCGTTTGCACAGAATCGTGTATACACTGTGCAAAGCAGTATAATAGAGTGGAAGATGAGTAAATAAATAAATTTCTGCTACATACAAATAGAGTATTAAAAATATCCTAACTGCTTTAGAAGCCATTATTGAAAAACCACTTAATCCAGTCTCCCATAGATAAAATGTCTTTAAAATGACTTTGCAACACTTTGGTAAAGTTAGGAATTTCTGCATGGTGGAAACACAAGTATATAGTGTGCAGTACTGCAAACCATGGGTTATAAATATTTGCATAATAAAATCAGCATTCAAGGAGAATTTCTCTTCCATGCAATGAATACATTCAGCGTAATTGTTGATATTTGTAAAGCAGTCGATGTCGATACACAGATCCACGTTTCCCTAGAGAATTCATTTTAAATACATCCCTCAAACGCTAACACAGACTGGCATGATATTTTAAGCCGAAAGTTATTAACGGATATCTCATCATTCAATGTTTATAGCTGGCATGATACTTGTGATGTGATACTGCCGTGCATACGCGTGCTAGGATCCTAAAAGTCAGTCTACAATCTCTTGCCAACATGTCAGTCTTCTTTTCTAGCAAAATACTTTCAACCTTGTGTACCTATTTACTTAAGTTCATCGCCAGCTTGATGGCGAGAATAAATTGAATCCAGTCAAACCGTAATAAAGTCAGAACATTCTCGAAAAATACCTCAACCAATACGTATCTTCGTCTTATTTAGGGAGCTGGACGAAATATATTATGCATTCGTTTCTGCCTGTAGGAAATAAATATTTTTCGCGGAAAAGCAAGTACCGTATATACGGCAAAAATGACTACGGTATACGGTAAAAGTGTCAGAGTTTCAGATGCTAGTCCAGAATAACGTAGGAAAATATATAAATACTTAAATAAATATCTTTCAAATCCCTAATAAAAATATTACATAATTCTAGTACATCCTGTAATAAATAGTATGTCCATTCAAAAGTGTATTTTAAAAGTTTGCTGATGCTGATGCTGCAGGATTTACGGTGTTCTGCATCAGCTAGGTAAGTACTAATAGGAGAGAGTAAGAACGAAGGTTAGCTTAGTGAGCACGTACAATAACTAAGTCCTGAATTCATTTGTAATGCACATACATATCTGAGACAAAACATTTCTTTGCTCAAACTTCCGTCTCAAATTTCAAACCGCTTGATTCCCTTCTTCTGTCTCTATAATTCACCATTTGCAATGTAAGGTCAACAAGCCTCTCTCCTACTCTGATCTCACTGGACCAAATATATGTTCCTAAACTTATTTGGCGTCTAGCCTTTACAGCACGACTCGACTCTATTATTCAAGAGTTTATTTGTCGTAATGCGGTTACAAGTAAGGCACAAAATAACATTTTCCTTCTCCTTTCAAACATAAAACGTTGCAAAATACAATATACTAGCAAAGTTATACTATGAGGTACCTATAATTCGGCAATGTGATAGCGAATCTATCTTTTATACATTTACCAAAGTAAACAAGGATGAGTGTACTCTGCTTGTTCTCCGCGCTATGTCGTAGACAGAATGCTTGACAACATTAATAGCTCTGTCAACCAGCCTTATCACAATAATGGAAGCACAAAACGTAATATTTTGCACAGGAAATAATTGCAATTCATATTAATTTAATTTTTGGTCCAGTTTTTTCTCTTTAATTTCACATTCAAAAATAAAGTATGTCACCAATCCATTTGGCCTAATTTTCTAATTGAAATTAAGTTTTATCTCTTACTTATACCACGACTCAGCTATCATTTTAGCTACATAATTCTTGAGAGACTGCATTCTGCATTGCAAAACTTTTCGCTAACAAATTTTCATGCTATTCATTTCTTTAGTCAATCGAAAGATGTATATAAATTGGCCTCTCCCCCAGAGCAGCTCGATTTAAAATTTAAAATAACAGTGTTTGCAATTTTCTGTTTGACAGGAAATGTATCTGTGGCTGTCAACCAAATTACTACACAATGCATTCATGTTGTGCTTGCTGTCCCCGTAGCCTAGTTACCTGTCTACGACATATAAGCCTTCGTCTAATATTTTATTCTTCCATTTCGGTCCAAGTCGAAAACAGAAGAAAAATGCTACTAAAGCAATTCAATCCATTCCAAACTATCCAGACGGAAATCAAAGAAAGATGTGCAGAGAAGGAAACGTTAACCTCGGCCCTGAAATGGGGTATACCTAAGTTAAAAACACACGCCGAGAAAAACTACCTGAAACTCCATTACCGGGTAACGTAGAAAGTACAGAATGCCTATTTACGCAGGTACCCAGCTGTAGATTCATTGAGAGACACTACTGGGAAAACATGAATCGACTGCCCGCTGAGTTGTTGAGCTGATCCTGGGTTAAAAGCTCGGTGATGTCAAATCCTGCTTTTTTCCTCTTGACAAAAAGCAAACTAATAGGGAATAAACAGAAAATGAGTTTCCGAGTACATAGAAGCCATATTGGGCTCTGTTTCCTTTAAATTCTCTGCATGGAGTGGTAGATACTTGATATAGTTTACATTGCAGCGTGACAGAATAACTTGAATTAAAAGCAAACAAAAATTAATGATTGATGACAGTTGAGCTGATGATTATTTCAGCATTTCTTGGCCAGAGGTAGTTTATTTCCCGTTTTATCCTGCAAACTGACATCGTTGTTGACTGAAAAATCATGGTATATCTAGATGCGAAAGTTAAAGAAAGGAGGTGAAAGGTAGTCAAGACAGAATGGCAGAAGAAAGCTGCACAAAAGCGGTTTCCGGGCAGTGACATTGAGGGTAAAATGGAAACTAACGGGTAAGTACGCAATTATTAGGGAAATGCAATTACAATTTTGCTAAAGAGTTTATGCATATAAATGACAAGGGAGAACAATGGTCGTTACTCCGAAGTAATCGTGAAAAGAAAGTTGGTTTTAACGAAAGTCCCAACAACTTACACCAACATTTATGAATGAAAGGAAGTTTTATGGCTCAAATAGTTACTCTATCTTTTTATGCAGGAGATAGAAGTGAAAGCGTCGGAATTAAAGTTTTTTCCATCTCCGCCTTTGACTGTATGTAAGGCAGTGAAATGTCTCAAGTATTATTCATCGAAAGAGACAAGAAGAGGTTCCCAGCAATAATCCCAGCTGTTAAAGAACAAGTTACAACATAACATTCATAAAATAACTGGGCTGGGCATATTGCACGTATCTTACGAAATTACTTTTTGCGAATCAATGTGCGACGGTAGAAATATAGAAAAGAGAATTACAATTATGCGCAAACAGCCAGCCACTCCTGTGTATTTATTGCATACAAACAGGCATTCATTCCTCCTAAGCTAAAACTAATTTATCGAAAAGCAGAGAAGAGAACTTCTGACGGAAATTATTTCCGTCAAGCTTTTCTTCAGCATTAAGAATGCATAAATGTATCCTGAAGGACAAAATATAATAGACATTCAAAACTGAAATGGCCAATGGCATACCAAATGTCATAGCCAGTTTCTATTTTTCAACCATTTCCTTTTGTCAGCCCATTTTCCTCTACAAGCCAACTTGAAAGATAAATATGGCTTCGGATATTGTGAAGGAAGCGAATACTCTTCAAATGAGACTCATAACCTAATAGACAACCTACCTAATGAACTGGTAGTAGAAGCAATATTATAACTGAACTACTATTAGTAAAACCCTCACTGGTTGTCACGTTGTCAGATTGTCACTGTCCCATCAACTGGGTTGAGAGCCGAGGGCCAATAATTAATTCAACATATTATTACTGTTTCATTGGCACAAGCCAACTTGCAGACACGGCAAACAGCTACACTCTATCAATTTCACAGATGTATATAAATAGTGTACAATGTGCTCAGTAGAGAGTAACTTGGCCTATGTAATGCTCCATAACGGTTTGCCAATTCAAGCAACACCAAACCTATTACCTAACCCTTACAGATATTTCACTCACACTTGCACAACGCTTAGGTAAGTCAAACAACTAGAAATCGTAGCAACAGACCACAGAATGACAAAATGAGAATCTAACCTTTTAGCAACCAATAGAAAATAGTTCTTCAAAAAATATCCAATAACGTTTTCACATTTATTGATATCTCCTAACTTGACGATTCAGGAAAATCCAACCAATATAAATGACATAATAGTATAATATATTGTACGATATAGTCACCGGTCCACCAACCCAACTGCACTTTACTTTATGGAAAGCCAATTCACAAAGTACATTTTCACCAACATCTGACTATTTCGTAGTACACTATTACGAAATAATATTCTCACGTCAACTACAATGTTCACTACCGGGTTTGAACTCAAACGTTTAGGATTATATCAGAAAATATCGGCGTGGGACACTTTTTTCAGTTTCTTTGTGGTGATTGTGTGAGAGGAAATGGGGATTTGTTTGAAGATATTTTAACGATATTTCCCTAAAATGCTGTTTCGGTAGGTTGTTAGCACTTTTGCGAGATTGGAGTGAGTGCGGAGAGAATACGGCGAGATTTGGAGCAGAGAGAGACGAGACCCGCTCAGGAGGGCAGAAGGACAGAGACTGAGTTGGTCGGAGTGAGAAACGCTGATAGACATTGCGGCTTCCTCCTCCAGTTCCAGTGGATATCATTGCATTAGTATCCAGTATCCACTACTATATGGAATTGGATTAGATTGACGTGAGTAACAAATATATAATATCCCTTTCCTTTGCTTTCCACTTGGACAGTGGACAAATATATAAGGTAGCCAACTAAAGTTATTTTATTGAAGTCGGAGTGATCTGGTCTCGTCTGGTCTACTTTTATTTCGTCGACTATCATGGCCATTGCCGTTTGACATGATTTTGGCCATCCTCTCCAGAATAAAATTGACTGTCTTTCTGGAAATGGTTACTACGATGTAGTTACGTAGACATCATGATAATATCATGTCCATACACTATTACTTACATCTATATGTGAACTACCTAGCCACTTATCGTTTCTGTATTGGCAAACCCTTAATTCATTGTGGCAGCCAACCTCCTCGCCTTCTCCTCCACACAAATCTTTCTTTTACTTCACTTTCTTACTAATCAAATCAATAGCAACAATCACAGAAAGCACAAAGCTCCAATATTCCAAAGTGTGTATTTGTCTATTCACGGAATTGCATTTTTATATTTTATACTCTATTCTATCTGTAGGTTTTTCTACTTCCATGGCTTTCTTATTTTATTCTGTGATCTACATTTTTGACTACATTCAATAAATTACATTTAAATTCCTGTTTTTTTCTAAATAAATTGTCATTTAGCATGGAATGGGTTTTCCTGGAAAAATCAGGTAGTCTAAATCAGCTAGCTCAGTGGACTTATAACTCACCTTGTATATCTTGTTCCATGAATTTCTATGAAATAGGATGCGAAGACGAAAAACAATGCATATTTAATGAATTGCTAAAGCTAACCAACAAATAATCTATTCAAGAAATGGATCCCGGAGGAATTAGAATAACAAATAAGGCAGGATTTGCATCTACGGGACAATTTTTTTCGTTTATATTCGTATTTTTTTGCTAAGGCTAACTATATATAGTAAAGTACGGAATAATCAACAGAAGAAATGAAGGAATATCGGAATTGAATTAAAGATGCAAGTCGACAAGCGTTGCTACCTTGAGATACAGTTACACTCATAGCCATAGAACATCGTATCCTGAGATTTGGTAAATTCATTTCGTTGCCAAGACTCTCCAGGAGTAAGTAAATCAGGGCAGGCTGAGGATAAGACTGGAGAAGCCAAAGCCAGACTGTTGTTTGAAGAGGACTTGTGAGAAATATGGGTTTCTCCAGCACAGTGCATTATGTATGTATTATGGGCTGGATAGCAAGGCAAGTGAGGAGTTCACTTCAGCTGTCTGGCTGACGATGAGTGAGTGAAGCTCAACGGAGACGACCCAGGTACCTGGAGAAAAAATCTAGTCAAAAGAAACACTAATGGAGATTTTTTCTCCAGCTCACCTTTGCACACTTCAAGTCTGAATGGGAGGACCTAGAGTTAAATGCACGTAGGCTACATAAATATAAAGCGAATTAAACTGGATGTTGGTTACGTAATAAGTAGTCAGAACATGCGGGAGCCGGAATGAAGAAAGTCGGTTGTTGTGTCTATCCTTACATATATCCTTTCTTTTCTATTAGGTTTCCACTTTTACATGTTCGGGAAGAAGAGCCACCAGGCATAGAAATAACATTCTCATGTCATAGAACAGACATTACTTATTTTGCACGTAGCAGGAGGAGGAATGTATGGCCACAAAGAGCGATTCAAGTCAGTGAGACAGGACAGGCCATTGTAAACAATCCACAGAGAAACTTGGCCACCGTAATAACACCAAATTGTACGAGTAATGTGTCAGTATAGTTATTCTACTATTTATATCCCGAGAAACTTGATCAATATCGGTTTCCTCTCGTCTTGTCTCCTTCTCACAAATCTTGCGGCTTCTTCTTCCTGTTACATCATCGCTCCTTTACCAACGTGCTTTTAACTACCATGCCCCAGCATTTTTATAGAGAAAAGAATGCCCTGCAACAGCCCTCTCAAAATACGCCAATCAAAATCCTATTACATACTACATCACACAGCTCCCTAAAATTCAAAATTAATTTACACTGTCATTTTCGCATTTTACTGACGGACTGACAATCATCTAACCATCGCCACCACATCAAGACCAAATTTATCTCCTAGTTTTCAATTAGATACAACAATAGCTGACAAACTAAAGATGCTAGAAGCAATAATATCCTATTGTAGTATATCCCATTGCACACTGACAATACATTTCTCTAAATTGATCTATAGAGAGACGTTTTTACTCTAACCGGACTGTCTGCAAGTAAAATACTTCCCACTGTAAGAATGTAGGTATTCAATCCGGGTTCTGTGATTCTAAAGAATCCAGAGTATTAAACCTTCGAATGTCACATACTGTTTTTTACCAAATGCTACAATTGTCAGCTCTCAATTCACTACGGTCCTACAAAAGCAAAGCTGTGTTTGCTCAATATTATTAGGCATGCCATAGATGTAGGAGTCTAGCAGAAATATCTTTGTCGACATGGGAGCGTCCGCATTAGTCGAAAAAGATTAACGATTATTTTTAGAATCCTAACCTTTCCATGTGCTATACTATATGTAAAGGACAGTGCCATCAGAAACTGTTTACTTTTCTATTCTTTAATGTTTCATTTTGAGGAACAATACATGCTAAGAAGACAGAACTTGATCTTTTAAGTTTTTTACTGGACGTTTCCATGGACATTAATGTAAGTATCCATTAATCGGAGTTACTTTATTTACCATTGCACGGGGCAAATGAAGCAACAGAAGTAGGCGATGATCTAGAACAAAAAGCATTGTATTTATTTTGGCTGCAATCAGTGTCTTATTTTAGCCGGCTTTTTTACATTTTAGCCAGCCACCTGGCTTTAATGGTCTACAATGGTATAAAATGGCCTAGTGGCTAAAATGGCCTATCACAACGGTAATAC